>VZTU01035456.1:0-13385 GCA_013400835.1 Zapornia atra | reverse complement strand
AAAAATAAAATCAACAGACATCCTGATTTTCTGTACTGTGAGAAAAAAAATATATAAAGTACATATACCACTGACAGCTGAAAAGGGAAGTATTTTCTGTGAAGGAACAGCAAGAAATTCACTGAAACAAGAGTTTGCAAAATATCGGTGACAGATATGAAAACAAAACCTCTTCTTCACAGCTGATCATTTTGTGCAATAACATTTCTAAGTGAAGCAGATGTCTCCATTTCTCAGCTTGGCTGACATGAATCACAGATGCCCATTAGCCAAAATAACTATAGGAAAAACTTTATCCTAGAAGTAGCAGAGAAATATTTCACAGAACTTTTTTTTTATGCTAGAATAAAAAAAACGACAAATCTTTGCAGTGCTGATTGACACATCGCTTGTGTTTCAGTGCTGGATAGGATTCAGTGTTCAGGGCTGTCAAGCACATAGGGCAGTCTTTAGCTATCTTGATTCCTCTAATAACATCTGGCTTGCAATAAGAGCAATGAAATGAGAGGTATTCTCTTTTCTTGCATACAAAAGACATGTTTCCACTCCTTTAATTATGTCTGGAAGCCTCATTCATTGCATCTATAGCTTTGAATTTTCTGATCACCCAAGATGACCTCATGTCATGTCATTCTGAATTTGAAGCTTTTCTACAGTAACTGTGGACTGTTATGAATATAAATAAAATTTAAATTGGATTATCAATCCAAAGTGAAATTAGTAACAAGTTTAAAACATGTAAAGTGTTATAGCTTAAAGTGTTCTAAATTATGCAGGTTGGCATTGTTGGTAGCAAATATGCTACTCTTAACTGCTACTATCAGTTCCATAAAAAACTTTATGTGAATGTCTCAAAATCTTATCTTTAGCTCTCTTTCCAGTCTTTTGTCTAATATAAATGGGGAAAAAATGCTATAAAGTCTGAATTTGATGGAGATAAGAGGTTAATGATTTTGTGAATGGTGGAAGTATTTTTCACTTCTAAATCAGCTTAGTAAGCATATTTGACAGAAGCGTAGTTACAGGAGAAAGAATGGGAAACCATCAGTGTTGGTGGTACCTCACGGATTAGACAAAGAAGTATGTTAAAGGATCTTTACATCCTGAATTGGATATAAGCATAATTGTTCAAAACTTCATAGTTTGTAGTGTAGGGGTTTTCTTCATTTTCTGATTTAGTTCTGTTCATTTTGCTGTGTTTGTGTTTCTAGTGCCAGGAAACATTGTCAGGCACTAGAATGCAGTTTTTCGGATTGCTAAATTATTTTACAAGTTCCTGGCATGCTTTTGCTAAATATTGCTCTCCAAAACAATTTCCTTGCTTGATTTGTGATTTAAATTTGGCTAAACACTTTTCCTGGGAACTGTTTGCATGGGGTTATGCTGTTCTGGAGATAGATAATTTATTACAATAGATTTTGCCAGACTCTGCTAAGTGATTTCTAAGTTAAAGAACAAGCACTTCAGCCTCAGTGTTAAGATTGCCAGGTTTTGTAAGAATTTATAATATTAGATCTGTCTCTGGAAAGATGGGAATATTGCAGTGTGCCCATTTAAATGTTTACCCCTACTACTCCAACCTTTCTTAAATGGCCCTTTATTTTCTACTTGTGCACAAGCCTAAGGAAGAGCAGCATCCTATACCTGTTCTTCATTACTGTGCCATGAAAATACTGTATCTAGTGATCATGGACCACCAGTGAGCTATTAGGACTGAAATGTTTTGAATGTAAGGTGGTATCCTATGAAGGCCCAAAGAATAAAACAATTAAAAGGCTTTTGAGGAATAGTTACCTAAAATTGCATTATAAAATGGACCACAGCCTGCCAGATACTGTCCAGTCCCCTAAAAAGTATGTTTCTTAGAAGAGTGAAATGTCACAACTTGAATGGGCTCTGAAGGGAGGAACATGAGGGATTAGAGTTCACAGTAAAAATTTGTTCCCCAAAATGTGAGAATGGCTTGAAACCTTCAATTTTAAGTCAGCAAGAGAAGTGGAAGGAAAAGTATGAGATTTATTTGCAAAAGATTTCTCTTACCATCAGCTTTCCTTCTTCAAGTTTGGAGGAATTTCCTATTTATTTATTATAGAATTAAGCAAAGTTATAAGCAAATATGTACTTTGTAAAGTGGACATACACATATATAAGCAAAGTTTAATCTGTCATTCTTTGATAAATATTTACAGTGATTCTCAAGGTTTATTTCTGAAATAAAAGAAAATAGGAAAACCTTTATATGGAAAATTAAAGTTCATAACAGTTTTCTTAATTTCTACCATAAAGGTGTTGACCCAAGATTCCACATGAACTCCTTCTGTTGCACATACTGCAACTGCATGGGAAACATTTAGTGTTTGAAAATGTTTCATGTCAGAGAAGTCTACTGTTTGATTTCAGATTATCCTAGTAGTCCACTGGTTTATGTTTGCATTCAGCACAAAAGGCAAAGAAAGACACTGTCAAAAACCTTAATTCTTGAATATTCTTCCTCTGATACTGACTTAAAAATAGGTGCTATGAAGACAGTAGGAGAGCACCTGTGGTGGATTGATCTTGCTGAAGGCCAGATAGACCAAAGCTGCTCTATCACTCTCCCTCCTCAGGTGGACAGGGAAGAGAAGTTATAACAAAGGTTTGAGATAAGGGCAGGGAGGGATCATTCAACAATTACTGTCACAGTCAAAACAGACTCAACATTAAAAAATCCCTAATGTATTACCAAGGAAAACAGAATGATGGGAAATAATACCATATCGTAAAAGATCTCCTCCCACCCCTTCTCTCTTCCCAGCCTCAACTTTATTCATGATTTCTCTACCTCCACCCCGCAACAGGACAGAGGGATGAGGAATGGGGTTGTGGTTAGTTCATCACATGTTGTCTTTGTTGCTCCTTCCTCCACATTGGGAAGACTCCTCATACTCTTCCCCTGCTCCAGTGTGGGGTTCCTCTCACAGACGACAGTCCTCCATGAACTTCTCCAGTGTGAGGCCTTCCCATAGGCTACATTCCTTCACAAACTGCTCCAGCACGGCTCTCTTCTATAGGGTGCAGACCCTTCAGGAACAGATGGTTCCAGCGTGGGCTCCTCTCCATGGGGCCACAGGTCCTGCCAGGAGCCTGCTCCATTATGGGCTTCCCATGGGATCACAGCCTCCTTTGGGCATTCACCTGCTCTGGTGTGGGGCCCTCTACAGGTGGCAGGTAGAATACCTATTCCCCATCATCCTCCACGGGCTTCAGGGGAAGAGCCTGGTTCATGATGGTGTACATTGTGGGCTGCATGGGGAATCTCTGCTCCAGTGCCTGGGGCACATCCTTCCCCTCCTTCACTGACCTAGGTGTCTGTGAAGTTTCTCACATCCTCTCACTCCTCTCTCTGGTTGAAGAAGTCTCTGCTCATTTTTTTTCCCCTTAAATATGTTATCACAGAGGCACTAACATGGTACTGTGACAAAAAAGAAAAATATTTCCATGATTACATGCAAAGAGGGTCTTTACATTACCAAATGTGATCTTACTGCAGTTCTAGTTGATGTTGTTACTGTGTCTTCAAATAACTATTTTTAGAAAGAAAAAAATGCACTAGTCTGTCTTAAATCGTTTGGAATATTCTGATTTTTTTTGAGTGTGATTTAAAAAAAGTCTTTATATTTACACTTCATTTTTGTAATCAGGGTTTCTACTTGATTTGATTGTTTTGCTGAATCCAAAATTTACAAAATACATACACATTTCATGGTGAAAATAGATCTGAATGCCAAATTATTTCAGTTAATTTTGAAATCAGTGACTGGAAAAAACTTTCCAATAAGGTGATGAGAGAAATTATGGAAAGTATATCCAAAAGATCAAATGAGCCAACCACAGTACTATACTGACCAAAGCAATGTAATTGAATTTATTGGGGTTTTTTTTAGCTATGGATGTACTAAAATCAGTCAGTACTACAGGTCATTAGTAGATGAAGTTAAGCTTTATGTTACTTACATAATAGGTATTAAATCAATACTGAATGTTTAATAAATTTATATCCTTTAGGCTATTTACATTAGTTGACAGAGTGAAAAGGATAATGACTTAAAATTAAATGTTCTCCAATTTAGGATAAATATAAATAATATAAAATGAAAAAAAAAATGGTATGACATGGAACCAGTTGTTTTATTTTTTCTTAATTGCCATGTATTCTGCCATGTTCTTTATCTGCTTAGTGAATTTACAACTAGCACAGCAGGTTGTGAATTTTTAATAGGATCTCTTCAAGGATGGAAAAGGTCAGTATTAACATAAAAATCTTCTTTAAGAACTGTGGTGCAAGAGTTTCTTAGCAGAGAACAGGTGTTGCTGCAAAACTAAAATCTGCCACAACAGTCAAGTTAAAAGATTCTTGGAGCTAAGTTAGGAAATAAATGCCTCTATGACACCATGACTGCCAGTCAGTTGACTGGAAGTTACTTTGTTTTGTTGGTATTAAACCTGTTAGTTGCATGGGAGAATGCTTCAATACATAACAGTTATTTTTAATAAAAAACATCCCCCCCCCAAAAAAAAAAACCAAAACAAACACACATACACACAAACCCCAACTTTCTATTACTTCTAAATAAAATGCTCTTATTTTTCTTCCTTTTCAGCTTCATTCTGACCAGGACAAGGGAGATGGATCCCTCAAATATATTTTGTCAGGAGATGGAGCTGGTACTCTTTTTATAATTGATGAGAAAACAGGTGACATTCATGCTACTCGGAGAATCGACAGGGAAGAGAAAGCATTTTACACCCTGCGTGCCCAAGCTATTAATAGAAGAACTCTGAGACCAGTGGAACCTGAATCTGAGTTTGTCATCAAAATCCATGACATCAATGACAATGAACCAACATTTCCAGAAGAAGTTTACACTGCTAGTGTTCCTGAAATGTCAGTAGTGGGTGAGTGCTTTATACTGAGGCACAAATGCCTGCTCTGTGTTACTTGATGAATAATTTTCCCATCCTCTGAAGAGTCAGTCAGGCTCAGAATTCTACCTCATAGGTTAAGTATTTTTCATTTTGGTTGGTTTATTCAAATATTGGGACTGCATCCAGGAACAGATTTTTGTGATTTGAGATCTATTTCTACTAAAAATATTCAAGTTATCAATTTACGACAATTTGGAATAAAAATATACGTGGAAGTAGTTAATGATGAATTACCCTACTCCTTAAAAGCTGTTAGAATAAAATTACTAAATTATCCTGTTAGAAGCTCCATGAATTTTTACATTCATTTTCACTGGAGGTCCCCCGTGGTGATAAACACTGCATGGAGAGCTGTCTCCACTTTCAGTCCTTCTGTGGCTGAGGAGTGTTACATGTTTACTCATGTGCTGTTGATGTGCTTCCTGAAGGTAGACGTCTTTATTTTCTGTGCTTTCAAGTTTTTAGTGTATGGAGCTTTCAGTTCCCCCCTTAAGTCAGTCATGAACAGCAGCTTCAAGATTCTTCAACACCTGTTTATATTTCATCTGTTTGCAATGTATTTTCAGTTCCTATCTTACCTACAAAGTTTTAGTCTGGATCGTGCCAGCTGGGCAGATTCATAAACAACAGCATTTTGGAATTTGAGTTATTCTTAATTGGGCCATACAGTTCTTTAGGAAGAATTTAAAAAAGCTTGAACATGTATAGGGTAACTTTTTAAAAATTAATATTCACCTATTCATCACATGACTGTAGATATAATACTACTTTCTAAATATTCAGAAATGCTCAGTGGTAACTTCAATACCTCTTTTGGCTATTATTACTATTATAATTGTTATCACTGTCTGAACTAGATCCAACAGTATTTTGAGATTATTTATATGTTTTACTTTCCTAAATTTCGGAAAATGTTAAAAGAGCATGAAAATACGTAATTATGGAAAGAGAATGGTCTGAGCAAAGCTGAGCAGCAGTACGTGGGATCATAACACTAATAACTTTCTGTTCCTAAGAAGATATTTCAATCCGCTTTTAGTTTGCACTTAAATAACTTTTAAAAGTCACAACATTCAGCAGGCAAATTTTAGAATAAAGGAAAAAAAATCTGCAGATGATTGCATAGGGCTGTAATGGAATGCCATCAAAATATTCCACATGAAGAGAACTGAAAAATCTTTCTTTACTGTTCTAAAATAGAACAAAATGTAACACTGATTTATTAACTTACTGCTCAGTTCTCTAGAAACATGCATTTCAGCAAATATATATAGCTCTATACAGAGCATCTTGAAAGAGCATCGCTGCATTTTCTAGAGAGGCATATGGCATGATTACAGTAGGGTTGAAAAAAGACATCTTAGAGCTTTGACTTTATGTCTCATGTTCTTTCTATAAATTCCAGAAGGAAATGCTTAAAATATTCTTGGAAAGATCTTATAAAAATTATTCAGTGTGTTAATTAAATATGTTATTATATAACATTCAGTTACATTCTATTGATTCCTAATTTTGTCAGTCCCCATTGCATCAAGATCATCTTTTTCTTGTCTTCTCAGACATCCAAGACATTATTTCAGACTCCAGAATGCTCAGATTGTGAGGTTCCAGCATATCTCTAGGTCTACAGAGATCATATACATTTTGAAATGGCAAGTTTGATGAGTTTGATGCACTGCAACAAAAACAAAAACCATGATAAGAAAAAGAGATAAAGTGGTAAAAAAAACACAAAAAAGGAGTACAGAGTACATAAATAGTTGTGCTGGTTATTTGGTCACTAAAATGGCCATAATTTAGAGAATTGTAACTAAATTAATATCTATCATGTTCCTGAATTTTATAAATGTGGTCATTCAGCTGCTAGACTACTGACTACCTAATAGATAGAATTTGATTTTAGCTTTATGGCTTTTAGCTTTATGGCTGATCTCTAGAGACATATGGTCAATCTGTGGTTCATGAGTGGATGACGTGATTTTATAAGGTATTCCTCGAAGTTGATTCATTTCTTCATAACAGTAATTTCATTTTCCAATTTAAAAAAAATTACTTTATAACCTCAAAAGTACAGGCTGAATGGAAAAGCTGAGAAATGTTCTAAAAATGTTGCACATTTTTGGCAAATAGAATTAATTAGAAATGTTAAAGTCTGTATATTTTAAAGTCTTCATATATTTGTATAATAATTAAATGCAATATTGCATAAATAATTTAAAACATTTTCAGATACACAGTTCAAGCATTTTTAGGACAGAAACATATATGAGAAATTTAAGAAAAAAAGAAACATAAAAAAATGGTTTTGTTCTGACATCACCTACCCATCAAATGGAAAATAGAAAGAAACTCCTGCTTTTCTCTGTTGTGTCTAGATTTATTTTTTTTTTAGTTATAATATTATGAGAAGCCCATTAGTTGCCCAACACTGTTGGCCATGGATTGAGAAACTGTCAAACTTTTTGATGTAAAGAACACAGTCTTGGATGTAATTGTGCTGTTGCATTGAATCTGTCTCCTTCTGTAGTACTCACCTCGAGCATATAGAGGCTTTTCTCACTTTCTGTAAGTTAAAACATGGAGGAGATTTTAGGATATGAGTATTGTCTCAGGCATAGGTACCAAAAAGAGAAATAACAAAGCCAAATTACCATGGCTCATACCTGAGCAAGTAGGTAGGAGATACATTGTTCTGTGACACTACTACGCTGTCAAGACTGTAATATTTTTCACTATTTAGTCCAGCGTAGTCAGTATAGGATGGCATTGCTCTATATTGGGAGTCAGAAGGAGATGGTTTACTGAAATCCACACCCTGCCCTCTCTGGGACAGGCCTGCCAGGCAGACAGGATGCATGATACAGAGGATTCCCTATCCTTTTTCCTCCTGACTGAACACAGTTACTTAAGAGATAGGGGAGAGTGGCACCCGGCACTGCAGGCACATTTCCTTCATGCCTACTCTAACTTCTGAGGTCCCTTTACGTAATAAGTCCAGAACTCTGCAAGTGAAACCCAAGGACAAAGTTTCATCTAGGTTGGAGGTGTCAGCCACTTCTGTAAAGAAAAAATGGATCATTGTCATAGGAGGAGACTCTCCCCTGAAGGGAGCAGACGACCCAATATGCCAACCTGGCTCACTTTTTAGGGACATCTGCTGCCTCCCTGTGATCCAGGTTGAAGATGTAAAGAGAAAACTTCCTCCCTGGTATAGCCTGCAGGTTATTATCCACTATTGCTTTCACAAGTAGTCAGCAATGAGGTCTCAACAAGTTCAGGAGCAATCACAAGAGACTTCAGGGCCTTGGGAGAACTGGTTAAGGGATCAGGAGCCCAAGTAGTCTCTATCCTTCCAAGGATATGCAAGGAATGATGGCAGAAGAAACAGGAAGAGTCAGCAGATCAATATCTGACTCCAATCCTGGTGTCACAGACAGGATTTGGGGGGTTTTAATCATGAGTTGGTCTATATGATACAAGGCCTGCTGGCAACACATGGTATACCTGTCTCAAAGGAGGAAACAATCTCTGCACAGGAATTAGTGGGGCTCATTGAAAGAGCTTTAAATTATATTTGAAGAGGGAAGGGGATAAAACCAGACTAATTAGAGCTTCAAAGAAAGGAAACATTACACCCATTTTTTAAAAGGGTAGAAAGGAGGACCCTGGGAACTACAGACCTGTCAGCCTCACCTCAGTGCATGGGACCATGGAACAGAACCTCCTAGAAGCTACATTAAGGAACATGAAGAACAGGGAGGTGATTTGTGACAGCCAGCATGGCTTTACTAGGGGCAAGTCCTGCCTAACCAATCTAGTGGCTTTCTACAATGGAGTGACTGCATCAGTATACAAGGGAAGAGCTATGGATGTCATCTATCTGGATTTTTGCAAGGCCTTCGACATGGTCCCCCAAAACATCATTCTCTCTAAGGATGGATTTGATAGGTGGACTGTTCAGTGGATAAGGAATTGGCTGGATAGTCACAAGGGTGGTGGTCAGTGGTTCGATGTCGAGATGGAAAGTAGTGATAAGCAATGTTCGTGAAGGGTCCATAGTGGGACCAGTGCTGTTTATTATCTTTATTAATGATATTGATAGTGGGATTGAGTGCACCCTCAGCAAGTTCACTGATGACACCAAGCTGGGTGATGCAGTTAATGTGCAAGAGGGAAAGGATGCCCTCCAGAGAAACCTGGATAAGCTGGAGAAGTGGGCCCAGGTGAACCTCATGAGATTCAACAAAGCCAAGTGCAGGATTCTGCACCTGGGTTGGGACAATCCCCATTATCCGTACAGGTTAGGAGATGATGTGCTGGAAAGCAGCTCAGAGGAAAAGGACTTGGGAGCATTCATGGATGAAAAGCTGGACATGAACCACCAATGTTCATCTGCAGCCCAGAAAGCCAACCACATCCTGGGCTGCGTCAAAAGGAGTGTGGCCAGCAGATCAAGAGAGGTGATACTGCCCCTCTGCTCTGCTCTGGTGAGACCTCACCTGGAGTACTACATGCAGCTTTGGAGCTCTCACCAGAAGAAGAATGGGGACCTGTTGGAGCACAAGGATGATCAGAGGGTCAGAGCACCTCTACTGTGAAGATAGGCTGAGAGAGTTTGACTTGTTTAGCCTAGAGAAAAGAAGGCTCCTAGGCAACCCTATAGTGGCCTTTCACTACCTGAAGGGGGCCTATAAGAAAGCTGGTGAAGAACTGTTCCCGAGTGCATGTAGCAATAAGACAAGGGGTAATGGTTTTAAACTATAAACGGTTGAATTTAGTTTGGATACTCTTGGATATTAAGTTCTTCAATATGAGAATGTTAGATCACTGGAACAGGTTACCCAGAGAGGTAGTGGAGCTATTCAAGGTCAGTCTTGATGGGGCTATGAGCGACCTGATCTAGTGAAGATGTCCCTGCTTACTGCTGGGGTGGTTGACTAGATGACTTCTAAAGGTGCCTTCCAACCTAATGTATTCAGTGTTCTGTAATTAAGTCTTAGGACAGCAGGCCGATGTTTGAGGGACAGTATGCTAGTGAAATCCTTTGGCCTGCTCCACATTGGACTGCTGAGTAGTAGACTGGAGCACATTTGAAATGTCTATTAATGCATGCAGCGTAAGTAATAAGGAAGAGGAGCTAGAAGGTTTGGCCCAGTCCCAGAGCTATGACACCACTGGCATAAGCAAAACCTGGTGGGATGAATCCTGTGACTGGTATGCCATGATGGATAGTTATAAATTCTTCAGGAGGGATAGGCAAGGCAGGTGAGGCAATGGATTGGCCTGTAGGTAAGGGAGGGGTTGGATTGTATGGCACTTATAGTTGGTGATGACACAGTTGCAAGCCTCTGAGTAAGGATGAAAGAAAAAGGCAAGTAAAGTGCATGCTGTTGGAGTCATTCTCAGGGTCTATCATCTGGTGCCCACACTCTCAGTACCATTACTGAATATCACTGTTTCGAACAGATGGATTAATCTTATCTCTATTTTAAGTGTCAAAAGATAAACTATATTGCCTTTTTGCAACTCTGTTGTCTATTTATACACATCTGTATTGCAACCACAGTGATGAGATGTTCATTTTAACTCTACATGCACTCATCTGTATACTAGAAAACAGGTGTGGTAGCGTATTGTACCTATCTATGTTTCCTCATATTCCTCATTGCTTTTAGAACTACACTGTACAATGTAGCTAGCAGCTAGAGTACAAAGCTATTGAGTAGCTCTTGTTATATATTCTGCTTTCCACAAGATTGTACGTATTGTGCATTTTATCAGTATACCACTATCTCTCTTTTACTTAATAACTGAGTAAATTGGTACACTTTAATCACCATTAATTCATAAATGAAGGCTGTTGTTGCCTAGTGCCCTGTTTTCTTCATCAAAAGCATCAAAAGAAGAGCACAAGTAGCACAAATGTGCAAGAAGCATCAACATAAAAAAAAAAAAAATTGAAATCTTGCACGCTTTGTGGTGCTCCAAGGGGTTTGCTCCATCCTAAAATGTCCTGTATTGTAAGGTACTACAAAGTGGGTCAGGAGGTGAGAAGACTATTAGGTCTTTCCTCCCTTTCTCCCCATTCTTAAGGTATCAAATTGTGATGTAAACATACACCAGCCTCTTTTGGACCAGAAACCACAGTCTTGGTTCCTTCCTCAGACCCGTGGTGGTATTAGCCAGATGGATACCTAATAATGTGGCTAATTCTATTACCTGATGCAGCATATTGACAAAGACCCACAAGTTCTTTGTTGTCTCATTCATCTTTCTTCTGCTGCTCTCCAATCATAGTAAAGGCAGACATAGATGGGCCAACTTCAGGATCTTGAAGCTGGGTCAATACCCTAGTAGAAATCGTGTTCTTCTGAAGTCTTTGTAATGATTACCAGATATTTTATCTTCTTTCACCTTTTTCTTTTCCTACCTTTCAAAGTTTATGACTCAGAATATTCTTACCATTTTGACTAAAATATACCATTCTGTCCTTCAAATTATTTAACTGTATACTACTGCTCATTCAAAAGTTTATTTTCAGAACTGCAGATAAGTCTGTTTTCCTCTGTACAGCCTTTCCTGTGGATTTTGCCCATTGGTATCTTTCATAAATTGGTTATTTGTGCCTTTTTTCATCATCACATCCTTTCTTTTATTTGCTGATATTTCTGTATTATTGTACTATCTGTCATGGTCCCTAGATGGTCTTTTCTGCTTCTGAATTAGGGATATCAGTGTATGCTTCATAAAATGTAATTTCCCCCTGGGTTTACATGTAAACTGTAGGCTGGGTGTCCCATAGTTAGCCTATTATGTCTACCTGTGGTTATCTTTTTGTTCTTCTCTTCAGAGTGCATTTAGAGGTACTGTTCCTTAGCTTTATACCTAGGCTATTCATATACTCCCTCATTAGAGCATTTCCAACAATTTCTAATGCTCAGTCCTTTCTGCCATAGCATCTATCTTATAACACTTTATTCTTGATTCCTATTAACAAAATTTAAAAAAGAAAGTTCTCTCACCGAACCCTTTTACATCTTCTGACTTATGTTGTCATTATATCAATAATGCCAGATTTTAAAATTGCAATTTTTTAGATTTTTTTACAAACTGCAATTTCATTCTGCACACAAATTCTGCCCCAAGGAGATCAAAAAAACCCCCAAAACCCAAACCCAAAAGCTAAAGCCAAAACCCCCCCCCCCCCCCAACACACACACTTAATTTTAATATTTTTTTTCTTTAAAAGGGATATGTTACAATAACTGGAAATATCCACTGACGTGCTTGTTTTCAGGTTATTATTTTCCAAGTTACAGGAGTACCATGTAGCCAGAGACCTTTATGACACAGACTGCTGTGAATATGCAGCCCTTTCCACTTCTTCTCTGACATTCTGCTGCATTAAATAGTTTATTTCAGGCGAGAACCAGTGTCATTATTTCCTCTCTTTTCCGCTAGAAAGAGCAGAAAATTTCTGTTAATTCAACTTGTTATTTGTATGGATAATTTCCTATGGAGGGTACTTGATCTAGTTAAATATCACATAACTCTGTTGGGAGTAAGGAAGAGGAAATGTAAGTTTCAAATTCAGCTCTGCAATGGATATTCTGTGGATTCTTTTTCCTAGTTAATTATCTTCAGTGATTCTTATCTAATGTGTCTACATCATAACGCATTGTGAGGTCAGAGTCATTAATACTTGTATGATGTTTGAAGATGCTTGCAAGAAACACATAAAAAGGCCAAATATATTCATTACTATTATAGTACCAGACCCTAGGGAGATTCAAAATTTCTAATTAAAATTATGTTAAAATATGCCTTCTGAGAAGTACAGTAATCTGATAAAGTACTATTTCTGGGCCTAGCTCACCACCATGTAATTCCAGTATATTATAATAAAATTTACTGGTATATAAGGATAAAATTACATAATTCATAGGTGTTATTAAAAATATAGCTGGTGCCACATTCTCCAGTATATTATTACTGTCTACTTTGTGCACTCCTATAGAGTCCAGAGTAGGCTTTAGATCCTGAAAGCCTAAGACTCTTAACCAGCTTCATCAGAAGCAATCTGTGCCTATGTAAAAGAGCAAGGCCCTGGCCAACCCATGATCGCCAAGTCATACCCACACTGCAGTTTTTGACCCCTGGCACAACTGATCGACTTCACTGACATCAGATTTCTTGTCTGCGTTTCAGACCAGAGCAAACACTGTATTTGTATGATCAAGATCAGTGGTCTTCAGTGACTTCGGTGAACTGAAGCAAAGCAAAGCAAAACAAGGTGATAGTTTGGGAGGTGATGTGCACAACTTAACTTATTGTGGTGGTTCAGCCCCAAGCAGTGGATGAACACTACACACCACTCCGTCATTCCTGGAAAAGAGACAGGGTTGGAATAAGGACAGTTT
>VZTU01035450.1:0-12928 GCA_013400835.1 Zapornia atra | reverse complement strand
TTTTTTTTTTCCTTTCCTTTCTTAGTAGTTATTTATGGGCTTTCATTTGAATACACTCTGAAATGTTTCTATGGTTTCCTTCTGGTAGTTTTTCAGAATATATTCTGAAAATTTGGCAGTCATACAGTATTTCTTTATACTGTGCAAGCTAACTATCAGATTTTTTACAGAGATGACTATGAAAATCTCAGCAGCAAATAGAAAAGCTACTGTTGAGAATTCTGCCTCCTCTCGTAAAAAGCCAAGAGTATACATACTGCACATGGCTCAGCTCATACTGGATAATCACAGACATACTTTTATGGCATAGGCTCAGTCCTTTCTTTTTCTATTACTGCACCTTGCTGTCATTCATTACATCACTGGTAAAATTATCTGACAAGATCCTTGAGCCAAGATCTATTCTGCAAATTGTCTGGCTAACTAAAGTAGCTAAATCACATAATAGTGTTGGTGGGCAAGTGGGTGGCTTTGTGGAGCCATTTTGCTGTCAGAAGCAACTGTTTGCAAATCCATAGCCACACTTATATTTGGCATAACATTCTTAAGAATTTTCCTGTTTTGCATTTTAGAAAGAAATGAGATATGATATTAAACATTATTTTATACAATATTGTTTTCTAGCTCTTAAAAAATTCTCCTTGCTTTAGGAATTTCCTATTCTTTGGCTAACCTCTACTTAAGGTGTAGACAGCAAAAGAAGAGCCTGACTGTACCATATATAGGCATATCTATTCTAGTTTTACTCCAGGTTATCTTGAGAAAAATATAAACAAGCATGCAGCATTACCTTCTTCCTTAGTAGACTAACAGCCCAGATCATCCTGCTGTGGTCCAAGTCTATGCTGAAACCCAGCCAGCCACATTTGCTCTGCTGCTGTTATACAATTATCTAACAATTAAACAATTGTTTAATTATCTGATTAACCAACTGCAGCTGGATCGCTGTACTTCAGTTTTTCCTTCATTTTACTGTGTATAGAATCGACATGGCTTATTAATTTTAGATCTGATTTCAATCTACGTTGGTGGCTTAACTTTACTACTGATTTTAATTTTTTTTTAATTCAGTGCTGAGCACTTTTTAAATATTAGCCTGTTTTAGCCAACACATTATAGTATACTACATATTTTCCCAAGCCAAGGTAGTGCTTACCATTGCCTATTGTGTCTATGTGTGACTCCATCCAGGTATCTGTCCAAGAGTGGGAATGATTTTGATTCATACCCCTCAGAAAACAGCTGGTATTTGGGTTTTTCTTTAACTAGTTCTTCTGGCATAACCTGTCTTACTGGAATTCACAGGAAAATAAGTTTTCTTGGGTACTAATTCACTATCTACAGCACCGAACACTTAACTGCAGTGATTCTGTGTTCAGATAAGTAGATGTGCAATTATAGTCATCTTAGGAAATAAAATCTAACTGCATGTTGGTGTGTGCCTTCACTTAATTTCAGGAATCTGTTCATGTGGAAGACCTCAAAATTTTAGAGTCAATTGCAGAGGTAACTATTGGTGTGTTCAGTTTCCTGATTCTACATTTCTTTGTGAATAATGTGTAATTATAAAGGAAGATAATGATTCTGTCCTTTCAGCTGTAGTACTGTACGTTGTTTAAAATACATGTCAATATTAAAAAGAAATGGTTAATGCATTTCTTGCTGTGTATTTCAATACCTACTCGCCATTAAAATCCTACTGGTCAAATTTTCCTTTGGTATATTGGCTAAAGCATTTGTCAGACTGACAGATATGGATATAATTTATAGATTTCTAAGTAAGCAAACAGGGAACATGCAGAAATATAGATCTCTACAGTAAGAGTCAAGAGTATGAGCCAATGAATGGATGAACTTTTATATACTCCTGCAAAGTTCTGATGTCCTTTTAGCCAAAATTGTTTGATGAAGGTTTTTAGCTTTTTAAACTAATATTCCTCATTGGCTGTGAAACCAACAGCAGCTTGGAAAAGGAAGGTAAAGTCATAAACAGCATCTGTTTTACTGAACAACTTGCTGGAATTAAAATTCCTCTAATGTATAGAAGAATTAACTGGAAATTTAACCAGCAATGACAACAAAAAAGTGTTTAAAGATGATTAATCTTATAAGTCTGTTTCACTCGCACCGGTTCTCAAGGGGGAAAGGCTTCATATTGACATTTGACAAAGCTAATTTTAGTAACTGATAATTGATGGATCAGTTTTTCTAGTCTAATCTGGTTTCTTGATCTCTTGATCTCTGCTCTGTCTCCAAATAGGGTCCATTTATTTAATTTTACCCAGCAGCTCGATTATGCACAATAAGGGTATTTTCATTAATTAAGTTTTGAAATGTCTAATGCTCTCTGTGTCCTTTTCTTAGAGATATAAATGCAAAAGAATCACAGACTGCAGAATACTAAAGGGTTCAGAAAATCACCCCTGAAGTAAGGCCCCCGAATTCTCCCAACTGGCTAGAAGTTTCTAGATAAAACCTTTATATCTGAGCGAAAGACTGGGAACTGGTGGAGAGATGCTGTGGAGTTTCCTTTTCTGGGGATATTCAAAACTCACCTGGACATGATCCTGTGCAACCTGCTGTAGGTGATCCTGCTTTAGCAGGAGGTTTGGGCTAGATGATCTCCAGAGGTCCCTGACAACCCCTAACATTCCATGACTCTGTAAGAGGCCAGGTACTGTTCTAGTGAACAGGTCTGGATGAAGTCTCAACCGATCTCCAGTATAAACCTGGAAAGGAGACTTGATGTGTTTTTTTTACAACAGAGGTTTTTCAAAAGGGAGAGGAGAAACAGAATTAGCACTGAACATGGGAGATGGGAGGGCAGTCAATGAAACATAGCCTCCTTTTCCAAAGAAGTTTCCTAGACTGGAATACTCTGAGCTGCAGACAGAAGAGCAAACCCTCTTGTCCTGCCCCACAGTTTCCTTGGGGTCTTAGTTTGGTTCTATTGAACAACATCAAACCAAGCCACAGTGTTCACAACTTCCAGCCTTACAAGTGGGAGATGTGCATTGTGTCCTATTCTGTGCCGATATCAGAAGCTCATTTATCTCTATGAAAGCAGTGAGTTGTTCTTTAATCATGCCGAAGTACCCCTTTTTCCTCCCTTTCTGCTGGTTTGGAGTGGAAGCTCTTCGGAAAAGGATTTTTGCTGTGTTGCTAGTTGTTACTTAAGTGGGGACACAGACACATTAATAACACAAAGTAAATACTGTTAAAAAGGAGGCCAGCCCCCCATAAGCAGACCAACCTTCAAGTAGCAATTTTAGTGAAAGTATTGTGAATAATAATGGACTAAAAATCTGAATCCATACACATAACAGAAAACATTTGCAATGCTGCATAGAAGAAGGAATTTTAATGTTTGGGAAACAGTCATTCTGCTAACATTAAACTAGAGCTGGTTGACGTTTTTCCATTGACAGAGAAATTAATTGGACAAAAAATTGTTTACTACAGTAACTGTGACTGCTACATTTTCTACTTTCCACTGAATGACCCCTTTCCCCCATACACTTATTGCAGTTTGAATGACAATTTGAAAGAAATCTTGTGACTGGGGACATGACTCAATGATTGCTTCGCAATTCTGTTAATGTGTATTACGAAGTTAACCCCACAGTAGTCATGTAGCAAAAGAAAACATGCCAGGGGGTTGCAAAGCAAGGGTCTCTTAAAAACCCTTTGGAGTGTGTGCATATTTCTATCCCCATGCAGCTAAAATGGCACCACTTCTACACTTGCATCTCAGCCAAGGGGCTGGGTGCTTTAGCTGACAGTTAATGGTAGTAACATTTTGGATTGCAGTGACAGCATTGGAAATAACTGTCTGGTTGTATCCATTAATTATGTAAAAAACCCAGAAAACATTTAAAGTTTCTGGACACAGTTTAGGACCTTAGCATTTTTTCCATTCTTTCTCTTCTTTATTCTTTCCCCTCTCATTTCTCTGTCTTTTCCTCCCTTTTTCTCAATTATTTCCTCTGGGAAAAAAACCCCAACAAACAACACCTTTCTTATTAAAAAAAAAGCAACCCAACATTTTCCTTGCAGTTCTTTGTCTTTTCCCAAGTACTTCCAGGAATGAAAGAGATGAGAAAACAGAATAAGGAAAAATAACCTGAAAGTTCCAGGTAGCCAAAACATTCCTCTTTCAGCATTGAGCACGTTGATGTTTGAGACTTTTGAAATTTTTTTAGAGAAAGCGTAGGTTTTGAATTTTGCAGTTCCAACCCAGAATAAATCAATTAAGCTAAATTGTGTGAGAGGAACATTAATTTAAACTTAAAAATATATATTTAGGAAAAAACTTTTCATTTTAACTGTTATCATACAATTGTTTTCATTTTTTTGGATGCAACATGGAATTTAAAAAAACCCAAAACCGGCTTCAAACTGTTGGCTTCTTTATCAGAGTGCAACAGCTTCTTTTATTTTTATAACTGGATTTATGTTGAATTTTAAGATACTTTTCTAAATCTATCATTTTATTATTACAAAGACATTGCAAAAATGAATAAAATAATTTTAAAGAAACTACATAATAGAAAAAAAAATTAATAAATTAAAAATAAATATAGAGAAAAGTAGCCTCTTGAATGATAAAGGGTATCTTCTAAGGGTCATTTGAGAAGACTTGGTTGCTAGGTTACCATCGCTAAAAGTGGTCAGGATAACAAATGTTTTATTTCAAATAAAAATGATAATTAGTGTGCAAGTTTAACAGGTAATATATAAAGATACTGGGTATCTGTTGATGTAAAAGTATATGTAGAAAATAACAGAATGAAGTTATATTTTTTTAGTGGAAATCAAACAGCCAGGTACAGGGAGTCTGCTTCATTGGTTAAAATACATCTATAAAACCACAAAATTATTAATAAGATGCCTAACCCTGATGAAAAGTTAATTCTGTTTCTTCTAACATTCATTAATTGCATTGTATGAAAAAAACAGAACATAAAAGACCTCAGTTCATAAAAAATGCAGCTGCAGTCATCAATGTGAAGACCAGACCTGTTCAAGATAGAGTTTGGAAAGAGAAGACAGTATATTAATAGAAAGAATGAGGATGAGTTCTCATGCATGCAATGGTGTTTCCACAGTGGGAGGAAGTTAGGCAGATGCAATAAAAATTGAGCAAGGCTGCAAAACTAGTCTAGGGCTTGACCTTCGTTATGGGTTAGTGACACAATACTGTGCTAACATCATGCTTTCTCATAGTCAAAATACACAACCTCACAAGAATCCTCAGAAATCTTGTTCCTCAGATGTTTAAATCATTGAAATATCTGTAAGGTTATTAGGATGTCAGAAAGTGTTTGGGATGGATCACGATTCTGGGAACAGCACCCTTAAATGATGAAGGTTCTTACAGAGCTACACAGAGATTGCGGCTTTGTCAATGGCCTGGGAGAAAATGACACCTGAAGTACATCTCGTGTTCCAGTTGGAAAGAAGGCAGAACAGGGAGGAAATGGATCCAAGTACATACCTTTTCAATCTGACACTGATGAATGATGTAAAACCCTACTTGTACTTTAGAAATGAAATGCCTAAGAGAAATTTTAAAAACATTCTGCCAAACCAGAGTAGGGTCTATGGCTTCAAACACCCTTCATGAATGACATTCAAGTTTTACTTAATTATAATATGTCCATATTTATTTGCTAAGTATAATGTTACATGTTCAGTGGTAAATACAGAAAAAATACAATTCATAAACATTTTCTGGGATGGAATTACTTTATATTTAATTCTTATTGTCAACAGGACCCTTTTCAGGATATGAAATACACTGTTTGCAAATCTCAACACATATCTAGCAAAGCTATTTAAAAAAAAAATCCCAAATCTCCACTATTTAAAGCATTCCATTTTAAATAAAAATACTTTGAAAAGATTCCTCAGTATTTTTTTTCCAAACTCTAAAGACTGTACGGTTTTATGAAAAGCTTCTTAAGGCTTTGAAAATCTGCATAAAAATTAATCGTGCAAACGAATGTAAGTTTGCAATATTTGTATCACAAAGATTCCTGTCAAAAAAACACAGTTGGAAATAACATGCTGTTTGTCGTGTAATTGTTACTATTCACTAAAGCAGAAAAAGCAAGTGCAGAGAGCTAAAGAACTGACAGCTTAGTCATTTAAAACTACAGGTTGTCTCCTGGATGACAATAGTTTTCGAAGTAGAGCCTAACCCATGCCGAGAAGTTGCTTGCTGGAAGTATATATAGGATAATATTTTAACACTTTAGTTGAATAGAGATTTTAATTTTTTTTTCTTAAAAAATAAGGAAATGATACTCAGAAAATGTGGCTAATGCAAGAATGGCCTGTGATCTCTTTTGGTATTTATTTCACAGTGGTTTTTTTATGCACAAGTACCTAAATTTTAGATTAATTACGTTGATTTAAACCTCATAGTTGGAGACCTAAGAACTGAATTTCTTATTATGCTCCAGGAGGCCAAAACTGGTGATGTGATTTTTTTTAATCTGTAGAACACCCAAACAAGGCTAAGAAGTGGCTGCCTGTGTGAAAAATGTCCATGCAGGGGTATTGCGCTAGCAATGCTCTTGCAGTCATTGCACATCGTCAAACAGGCAGATCTGCAAAATGCAAATGTTTCCAAAGTGCAAGAGAGAATATTCATAACTGAGCTGTGAAGCAGTAGGGAGGAATTCAGAAGAAATCACTTTTCAAGCCTCTGTACTTCAAAAAAGTAATTTAATTTTCTGGGCAATTATTTCTCACCTATAAAATGAAGATAAATAATTCCTTCTTGTCTGCTAGGTAAAACTGCCAGGAAAAAAACTATAATGTTTATATGTTTTTGGAAGTGGTGGGGAAAAAGTCATCATTTTTATAAGTTTGTGAAAGTGGTAATAGAATGGCAGATGAAGTAACTGTTTCTTACACATAGGTAAGAAGAAATTTGTGTATGTTTTCACTAAACTTCTGAGCAGATAGCCTTTATTTTCATTTGATCATATTGAAATAGCTATACTTCAGAAAACTGGATACTTAGGCAGACAGTATTGTGAGCTATGGCTTCTTATTAGTATAGACATACCCTTAAACTGAAATTTCGGGCAAGTCTGTCTTGGCTGATTCACAATGATTCTATTAAAATCATTGCGGATTAGATCTAGTTGCTCAGCAGCATCTTGAGTAGAATGAACAATTTTTATTGTAGTTGGATAATTACTGGCTGGAGCTGGGATCTGCACAAAGGCAGCCAGATACCCCACTGAAACCCACACAAAGAAAGCACCAGCAAGGGTGAGGCCATGTAGCTCAAAGAGAAGTTAGAAGAGGTTTAACAAAACCTCAAATATTAAACCAGAGCTTTGGAAAATACTATTCCTAGGATTGCAATGAAAAAAACCTCAGCATTCAATAGACACTTTTTTTTTTGCACTTTATGCTAACAAAGCACGTTGTATTAACAAATCTCTAGACACCCTATAGTAACTCCAACTCAATTTGAAGGTAAGAAATAAGGCACATTAGATTTCAGGAGGATTTGCAGTTTTGTCCCAACAGCTACTACTGTGTATTTGCTCTTCCTGGTTCATCCAATCAAGATTTAAGCAGTTAGATTAAATTCCTGGTCATGGGGTAGGTTCATATCTTAGGTGCATTAAATTGTCCTCTGAAGTTGCTGATCTTTTTCTGTTGACCAGAGAGAAATCTGGGGCTCCAACCTCAGGTATGTCATTTAAAATGACAGATCCAATCTTTAGTGGTTTGCTCATGGTTATACAGGTCATAGGTTCCTGATGAACCTCTATGTTTTATTCATGCATCACCTGTCTATATTTTTCATTAGGTGTTGTTGCATTAAATGTAATATTTGCTTCAGGTTCTGTTGGTTTTGACTGTATTTAATTTCAGTATTTTATGAGCCTTTGAATCTGGACTGTGGAAATTAATAGATGTTTTAGCACTGACTTAAGGGTGGAAGGGCAAGATCCAATCCTTCCTCTGAACTTTTGGGCACTTTAAAATAAGTCAAACAGTTAAGACCATAACAGTAATGCAGGATAAGACTTTCTGACCATGAACAAGAGCAATATACATGATGCCCTGAGTTTCATGAACTTTTGTCTCTGATTTTAATACAGCTCGGCAATATTTTATTATAACTGCATTTTCCAGAGCATTTGTGCAAACATTGTTGCACCAGACACAGGAAGTTATTGGGTGCACGATGAATTATGGACTTGGATCCACTTGGGAGGTGGAGAAAGATGCTCTTGCTTTTCCTGGCCGGGTGTTATTCGCAGACTTAAATTCAGATTTCATCAACAGTGCATAATAGAGTGCTGTGCTGTATGAATAGCACAAACTGAATCCCGTTTGTCACTTAGCTATGAAATATTTCAATAGCAAAGGGTGTTTTTAATGGCTCTTCAGATCATACATGTTGTATGTTCCTCTGACCAAAGAACAGAGAAGTACCAGGTAATATTTTCTTCTCTAAAGCATCAGACCTTATATCAAAGTAAAAAATGACTGTCATGTTTTCAACTATTAAAAGTATGAAAAAATATTTCTATATAATTAATTCTGAAAGTAAGGTTTATATCTGTTACTAAAGAACAGACGTTTGTTTGCTGCTTTATTCTATATATTTCTTTGCCTTCAGCTAGTAATCTTTCTTTGAAATACCATGGAAACAAGCAAATATGCCTCATTAAACTTTCCTTGCAGGAAAGAAGAAGGAAAAAAAACCAAAACAGCATAAGCAGAGATCTTTTTAAATCACGGAGTAGGAAAGAATAAAATAGAAAGGGTGATTAGATTGTTCTTCTTAATTCTTCCAGGTAAAGTGGGATAATTTGCTGGGAAAAAACCCACCACAACAGCTTATTTCCTGATTTCCCTTTCTCTAGTTGGACTGTTTTCCAGCTGTATGCTGCATTATTACTTCACATTTTACAGTCATGCCCGTCACTGTAAGATATGAGTCACAACTGATACCTCGCAGTCTCTTACAATACCTAAAATAATGCTATTATATATGCTTTTCGGAGAGATTTTATTTAGATCCCTATAAAGTATTTTAAAATGCAAACCCTGTATAAATTAACACCTATTTGACAGCTTAAACATAGATATGTTTAGAAATGTTCCCTTGCTATCGAAAAAGAGGGGCAGCTTTCCAATAAGACTCCACTAAATTCAGTAAAACTATGCTGATAAATACCTGTTAAGGTCTCTGATAAGGAAAAATTATTAAATCAGAATTTGTAAGTGTACTCTGTAATAAGGGATTTAAAATTTCTTTGTACTTAAGAAACAATTTCAGCTTTCATCAATATAACTTGCTTTGCCATTGTGTCTTGGAGACCTTAATGAATTGTTCCCGGAAGATCCCCACATCACTGTTAGAATCCCCCTCCACCTTTACCCAATATATGTCTTGTAACCTTAACTAAGGCAATGTCTGTAAGAGACATGTCTTGAAATTCAACTCCACTCTTCAGAATAGCCCCATAATCTTAAAGACAAACTTGGTAGTGAAAGGATTATTGATTTAGCTGAGTTAGTATTTTGCACCCTGAAATCTACTTTAACAAAAGAAAGATCAATAAGTGACTTTCTTAGATCAGTCTATGTTTTTATTTAGCTGGCGGGCAGTCTAATTCATTTCCCAATGTGTTAATTTCTAGCAGTGCTAAGGCAAAGGTTCTGAAAACCCCTTTACCCTAGACAACTCAAAGCTGAAGGGAGAAATCATGCAAGCTGCGTGCCAGTGTGAGCCTGGAGGCAGACAGAGAACAGCACCAATCTAGAGATTGAGAGCATGCATGAATGCACATCAGACAATAAGGACTATCAGAACAAACAGATTCCTACTAGAGCAACTTCAACTCTTGTATCTGGTTCATGTCCCCATTTAGGACAGTCCTGGAGTACCCAGACCCCATGCTTGGTTTCACAACCCCTTTTAAAAAAGCTGAGAAGGTCATAATGTGTGAAATAGCTCGGTGAGGAAGGGGCATGCTTCATCTTCCTCATTATGGTGTCTACCTTCCCTACCTCTGGAGAGCTGCCAGTCCATAACATACCAACAGCTGGAGCTGTGCTGGAGTTAAATGCCGTTCTGAGAGTTTTTTCCTATTGAATAACCCAGTTTTTACCTACCTGAAGTAGATTTAAGTAATTAGCTCTGTGTTAATCACATACCGTTTTCAGAGGAATACAGTGTGTGTGTGTGGGGGGGGAAATTCAGCAATACTTGCTGATGAACTAAATCTAGAGCTTGATTTCCAATGAAAAGTTTAAAAAAAGAAAAACAAAACCCAAACAAAAATCTCCCAGGAAGATCAGAAATATAATAGCATTAACCCTGTGCCAAGAAAAGTGATAGATCCTAAGGTGATTGCCTATTCAAGCAAAGAAATAAGTCATGTCAAAAAAAATATCCACACTTTGAAAATCATTTGGTAAAGCATCTCAAGCTGTGCAGCCCTGCTGCAGCCACATTACTAATGGGAGGTAAAGGCAATAATTGTCTAGGATTTCCTGCCATGTCATTGCCTTTTTGCTGACCTGAAAAAAACAAAATGCAGGTGTCTCCAGGAGAGAAACAAGTGCCTATAACAAGATCCTCAAGTGGCTGTAGACCAGGAGAGCACTGCGAGTACAGCACAGCCTGACCAGTCATTAAAGATTTGGTCCAAGAAAATGTTTTGTTCCAGAAAATTATTCATGTTTTATAATTCTATTCCTGTGACTGAAAATCACAGGTCTTTGAGGCTGAAAGAAAATTCACCAGTGCCTTCAGTGAAGGTTGCTCTTTTTAGAAAGGCAAAGGTGTTATACTAAGGCTTTAAATGGAAAAAATGTGTTATTCTAGTTATCTGACTTCCTACATAACAAATATTACTTTATAACCAATGCATTTAAGCTTGATAATTGGTGGTTGAACTAGAGCTCATCCTAGTGCTTAGGAAAGACTAGCTGTGATGGAAAGACACTCGACAGCAGGGTTTAATAAATAAATAAATATTTAAAACGCACGTGCAGATTCAAAACGTCACTACTGCAGGCTTCATAGATTCGATGAAGAAATGTATTATTGCAGGTTAGAAGTATGACTACAATTACCACAACCGCAAGAGATTCACAAAATGCACTGCTGCCAACACAACCGTCACGAGACGCAGTGTTACCTCCCGCAACAGAGTCACATTACTCGCTATTACAGCCCACAGGCAATTCATAAGATCCTGTATTATAACCATGTGTCTGGACCATACTATCACAACCCACAAGCGCACTAAATACTATGAGTGTTAGTCAATCGCCCGAGACTACAAGATTAAAGCATATTAAATATTCACTTACCCCTCTCCAGGTAAGGGTTCTCGATGCATTACCTTAGCCAGCTTCCTGGCTGAGGGGAAGGGTCTCCTCGCAGAGTTGAAGAAGCGGCTCCCCCCCTCTAAGAACGCATCCGAGGGGGTTTATTTGTTTTTATTTCTTTGATCTAAGTGACAGTGGGCAGGACTATGCCAGGAATGGACAATACCACTTTCCATGTTTGCCATTAGCAATGCTCCTCCTTATCTTATACCCTATCTGTTGCATATCTTTGTATTGTCTGAGTCCATTAAAGACAAATGGGGGACCCTATGGCTTGCCTTTGTCTTACTTCTAGGCAGTTCAATAGTCTCTTGGTTGGCACTCAGGGCATACTGTTTGTTGAAGGCTCAACCCAGTTTCAATTCGTTTGATTATGCAGCACTGCCCTGTTTAGTCTCAGGTTATAGGACAACTCAAGTCTGAGCTATCTACACAGCTCCCCATGAGTTGTCTCTGCAGAGATAGGGCCTCAAGGCAATCAATAACTGAGTTGCTTTTACAACCCTCCCCCATGAATCGCCTGGTTCACTAGATATTATAGAAACCTGTTTGTGGAACTCTGAGCCAGATGATCCTTACAGTAGTGGAAAGGTCTCCATTCCTGATGGGAAAATTTGAAATGATGGAGATAAGGAGAAGCTGAGGCTTCACTTTTTTAACCTGGAGAGAGAAGGCTTATGGGAGTCTTATCAATATATAGAAATACTTGATGTAGAAGTAAAGAAGACAGAGCAGGACCTTTCTCAGTTGTACTCAGTGATGGTACACAAATTCAGATACAGGAAATTCCCTTTAAATATATGAAAAAAACATTTGTACTGTAAGGGTGATCAAGCACTAAGATTCCCCAGAGGGGTTGCTGAGTCCCCATTATTGGAGTTGTTCAAATCCCAATTTGACGCAGCCCTGAACGACCTGCTCTAGATGACTCTTCTTTGAGCAGGGGGTTGGACAAGATGATCGATCTCCAGAGGCCCTTTCCAACCTCAACCGTCTTGTGTTCCTGTGATCAACCACTTCTTCCTGTAATCTAATAACCAACAGCAAATAACAGCTAATTACCCTCCAGAGTAGAAATCTGCATTTATTTCCTATTTAATTTTGTCTTCAATCTCTAGCTATTGGATCTTGGCTTGTGTCTGGCCACTTGATTAAAGAGCTCTCTTCTAGCCACTCTTTAGGTACTCTCAGATCAAGCCACCTGTTAACCTTCTTTCTGATAAGCCAAAGGGTATTTCCACAAATAAATACTGCATGTTCTCTCTTAAAATGAAAATTGAGCCCTTAATCTAGGCAATTTGCAGGCATGGGTATTTTACCGTCCAATTGAGAACCGTACAGATTCTGACTGTTGAACTCAGATTGTTCATTGCTTCTGGCAGCTTGTAATGATTCAAGAAAATAAAATGCAAAAAAAACCCCACCCTAAAACCACAAAACACCCGACCTACACAGAAATGTCCCCCACTCCCAAAGCTAAGTATTATATTAGGTGTACAAGAGTTTCTTTAAGTTTCTGACTTGATGTATAGAATCATAGAATCAT
>VZTU01035445.1:0-14291 GCA_013400835.1 Zapornia atra | reverse complement strand
TTCCTTCTGCTGTGATAACCGCACAATTGGAATATCAGCATACATTCACAATGTTAAAATTTTTCAAGACAAAAGCACAGAAGTTTGGGCAGGAAGGTTTTGTAAGGTTTAGCTTAGAATAATTCGGAAAATGTTTATATGCATTGTTAATGTGTAATGCATAAACTATCCCACTTATGAAGAAACTGAGTAAAAAGCTTTTCACATATACAGAGATATTATACTGGGATAGAGTGGATTAATTAAAAAGTGTAAATTAATAGCAGTAATTTGTAATGGTATAATGACTATTCATGCACATATGGCATACTTAAATGAATAAAATATAATAAAAGCCATTAAAGTATCTCTGTACATTTTGAGATGCATAAGCAAAGCATATTTTATGAATGGCTTGCAAAAATGAATACAAAAAGTCGTGAGAGTAAATATAAAAAGAGATGGTACTCCTCATTTGCTTTTCACTGAAATGTATTCTTTGCAACATGAAAAGAAAGAATATTCTAAAAAAAGAGGACCAAATATTTTTACTGGTGAATTTTAAGGAAGCTCTGAACTTACTGAACATTGAAGAAGTTCATGAAGACATACTGAAAATTGAAGAAAGTAATTCGGATGTGTAGAGTTAACTGTCTATACAGAAATAAATATGTTTTTAGTTTTGTTCAATTGGATTTGGTCCCATTTTTGTCTCTGTCCTTCAAGGACAGCGGGAACCAATATTGATATGTTGGGGGGAGCTAAAATAGATGCATTAAGTGACACTGACAAGTGACAAAATAATATACCAACTGTGAAAATACTGTGCAGCAATGTTCTTGCTTATAATTTTCTGAGAATAAAAATCAATACAATATACTTAAAATGAAATTAATTTACATGATCCCCATATGATGCTGGAGTTGTCCCTCTGTGTTACTAACACCTTAGTTTCCTTCTGGGCTGAACCGCAAACAGAATCTTGTAATATCCTACAAAATCCTGATCAGTATGGTGTGCATTTCCATAATAAAGGAACTCAAATAAGAAAACTTTCTAAACTGGTACAGACTATGTGTGCCTCAAACTCCATACTTTAAGTTAATTTATTATTTTGCACTCAGAGTTTCTACCTCTGTCAAAACTTGGGTCTAATTACAGCACTAGTGCTGAAGAAATACTGGGCCAGAGTGAAATGCTAATCCCTTGCCAATCTACTGACTGCTATGAGGATGCAAAATTTAACCAGGACTTGGGCCCCCAACAGGAACATCTCCTGATTGTGCTTTATTCATATCATCAGCTGTTTTGGGCTAACCCCAGCCTGATGTTCAGACAGCTCCTGAGCAAAAGATTTTTGTCTAACCCACCTAAAACCCCCTCTTTTCCCTTTTATTGCTGATAATGCCTTTCTAGGGTACAGAGTATCTCTTTAGCTAGCTCATGTCATCTGGCTAGCTGTGTCCCCTTCCCAGCCTAACGCACACCCTTAAGCCGGTTCACTGGGGGAGGGGGAGGAAACATACAGACTGAGAAACAGAGTAGTCCTTGATGCTGTGCGAACATTTTTCAGCAAAAGCTAGAACATTAGCATGCTATCAGTACTGTTTTGGTCAAAAACCTAAAACACAGCACCATATGAGCTGCTATGAAGAACATTAACCTTATCCCAGTCAGGGTCAGCACATCAGCTTGCCAACTAGCTCTCAGGACATTGTTTCCATCTGATTCCCCCGCACACAGCAGTATCTGTCCATTTTTCCCGATCTCAGTAGTAAAAAAAAATAAATCCACTTTTGAGGAATAATTTCATATTAATCGGATTCAGAGTCTCCAAAAATCTTACAGAACCTGTTTTTTCTTTGTTTGTTTGGTTGGTTTCAATAGGTGCTACTTTATGATATTCTGGAACTATCCGTAGATTTGATCCCTTTTGCATTTTAAAAGTTATTAGGAAGCAGTGACGATGATTTAATATGAACATAGAGATGGGATGAAAAGTGAGTCGTTAACATTAGGATGTCACCAGCTGTCTAAATTGAACTTATGACAGGACATAGGTTTTGACCACAAATTTGGTCCCGGAGCTTGAGTCTTTAATGAAGCTATGTGGACCTCACCGCAGGTGATTAGTCAGAATACCTGACACTGTCTGATAAACCAGATGGTAAGAACAAACATTGAGACAGTGAGCAATCGAGATAGTAACATGGGGCAAGAGCTCTGAAAGGAGGTTAGGCAAGGTATGTTTTAATTAGGGTAGAAGTGATTAGCAGAATACAGTGATTAAGAGACACAATTTCAAAGGGCATATAGAAGGCAGATGCCCTGAAATTACATGGCAGATTAATGGGTGGGGAAAAAAAGAGCATGAACCAAAGCTAAGAAAAGGCTGGGCAGCAAGGGATTTTGGGATAAATTTCTTCACATTGAAAGTAATTATTGTGTAGCACTACAAGATATCAGGTGGGGAAAAAATAGCCTTCAAATGCTAAACATATCTGAGAACAGACAGATAGGTAAGTCGATGAGCTGCACAGACTAATTCTGTGTATTATCTCTGCTGCAGCAATGGAAGAGGTAAAGCATTACTTAAATTAGTAGGATAATAAATTAAGTCATCTCAAAGAGACTTACCAAAGGAAAGTACAATTAGTTTAGTAGGATAGCTGACCACACACACTGAAAAAAATATTTTAAAAATTAAAAAATAAATATCACAGAACTCGTCTTACTCCAAAATGTTTTAAGCAAAATTATTCTTCCTGATTTTATTGCTAATGAGAATATTATGATTGTGCATGCATCTTCCATGGAAGTTATGTATCCTTCACTGGGGACCAAAATAAGATTTTTTTTTTTTTTTAAATCACAGTTCTTTAAGGGAAACCAAGACGAGGAACTATAAAACCCAGAAAAATTTTCCCCCCAGTTTGTTAGCTGAAATTCCACCCATGGGGCAGGCTGAGCACGTGTCCGAGACAAGATCCATATTTACCAACATGACAGCAGCGGATGAGTGCTCAGCAGAAAAACAGGCTATGTGCTAGCCCACACTTGCTGTTCTGCACTGAGCATGAATAGCATTGCTCCCTCCTCCAAGCCCTGAACAAGATCTTATGTCGTTTGCCACCTCTACTTATCCCTGAATAGCCAAACCAACACTACCCACTGTCACACTGAATCCAGCTCTATTTTTATCTATATTGCCCACCAACCCTAAACCGACACCCTACTCCACTCTTGCCCACCACAGCATCTGCTTCAAACAGCTGCAGACCTGCACTCCCTCTCCACTGGCCAGAGTTAGGAGCTCCCAGTGCAGCAATTACTTGATGCTTTGCGAGCACATTTCTGGATAACCCATGCCAATGCTGATATGTCGCTTTGTGCTGCCCCCTAAAAGGCAAGCAGCTGCGTACAGAGGGTAAGGAGGGACCTGCTGTTGCAGAGCAGCTGGTACCAGAACTACATCACCCTGCTGCTGCGAAATTTCAGGTTTAGGTAGCCAAATCTGTTCTTATATAACTGCCAGTTATCAGGCATGCAAATACCAGCCACCGCTTTTCCTGCTGTATGCGAGGGCTGCGCGGAGAGCGGTGACACAGATGATGTCTGCCTGCATGAAGTCTCATTTCCCCGCTATGCGCTTCCTGCAGTTCCTGAGCAAAGGAAGAACGAGTAATATGGCACTGGAAGTAGCTTGTTCCCTTCTGTGCAGAGATGTACATACACTAAATATAGCTCTCTTAGCGCTTAGTTCAGCAGCATACCAGAACATCAGCTATGATATTTAACAACTCCAGCTTTTCCTGGTAGAGACTGGAGAACCTTCGAAATATGGGCAGTGAGTAAACCAGTCAAATGATGTACATGGATTTTTCTGTAGGCTTAGCAATATATTGACTGAGACCACAAGTAATAGCCTTCATTCTCCTGTAGATGTATATCTGTGCTAAAAAAAAAAATTATTAGCATCACATGTTTTATGAACAGTATTTGAGTAATACATTGCTAGGCAAATTTAAGTTTCACATCATTCCACTTTTCTTTAGTTCCTTTCTTCACTCAAAAGAAAACAAGCCAAAACAGTTGTTGTTGGATTTTATATATTTACAATTTCAAAATGCTTCTGAGGCAAACATCTGAACCACTACTATAAAATTAATAGAGTTTCTACAACTGCACCCTAAAATCCAGGTTTTTGTTTTTCTGAATTTCCATAGAACCTTTAACCAGAGTTCAAGTGATCTAATGTTAACTGTTGTAAGTTTTCATATCAAATGGATATGTAAAAATTTCAAAAATTACTTTTTTAGTAAGGTTAACGTAATATAAGTTTTCTAACACTGAAAAATGAGTCATTTCCACATCGCTTATCTATAAGTTATTTTTATGAAACAAGGAAATATAGATCTTTTTATAAAAAGCTTTTTAACAGATTTATATACTAAGAAACCAAAATGAGCCATTACCCAATGCAAATGATTGGGCCTTATTACATTTAAGATCATCAGTCAGGATGCTCTATGAGTTTGAAACCTGGATCCACTCCAGACTGATATAGAGTTCAGCCCAAAAGTAACAGAATTTGCAGTAGAAATACAGGAGAAAGCAAATACAGAAGTCAGGTTATAAAAGGGAATTTCTACAAAAATCTTATTAGTTATCCTTCTCCCAAATAGCCTGAACCAGGAGTGCATAACCATTCTTTAAACTGATCAGGGGTAGTGGGGCTTGTACTTAAGAAACTCTGCTTAACCCAGGAACGGGTCTTGATCGAGATGGCTCATATTACAGCAGTAAATAGTAAAAGTGTATTCCTATATCTAAAAGAAGAGACTGGTCATACCGGCCTTCTTTTTACAGCTCTACAAAGGAAGAGTGATATCAAGGATTTAGCTAGTGCAATGTGAAATTACTTACTTAGCAAGTGCTTTGTCTGGACACATAGCTGAAAAAATAAATTTTAACAATTCCAAAGACTAAAACAACCAGGAAATTGTGTTCATATTTTCTTGATTCATTCATATAAACTTTAAAAGTCAATTTTCCAAATATTTCTGAACATTATTTTGTTAGGATTTTACAAATACAATAGCAGTTTTTCACCATAAAGTGACTGTTACAAATACAAGAAAAACAAGACACAGCATCTTTTCAAATTCCTATAAGTTCAGCCATCAGGAATATGTCACAAGAGATTCTGGACTGGTGAAGGAAGAGTTTGACAACTTTTTTTTTAGGCTAGGAACCAGTCAGAAGTCTGAATTCTTATTGTAACACAAATTTGTGGGCATTGGGGGTGGGAAGAAAGGGAGGAAATGGGGAACTAAAAAATTTATTTCAATGAGATTATAGCAGTTTGAACACAAAACAAGAATAACTCTTCTAAACTCTGACCTTTGTTCCTCTTTCTACTGTTGTCCATTCTGCAACACCCTAAGCAATTTACATGACTATCAGGAATGATCTCCAGCCTGTTACATCCCTCACAGGCCATTGCCGTGAGAGGTGCTGTCTCCTGCCAGGATAGTCAAACATTTCCAGGTCACTGCTCTGGATTCTGGCTGGTGGAGAATGAGCAGAAAAGGCAGGCTGACTTTAATTTCTTTAGTAACCAAGTTAAAATGAGACACACACTTAGCACATCCTTGGATTTAACTATTTCTCGGAAGACTATCTTGGGCATAAGAACAGCCTTGAGCTACACAGCCAGGATAAGAAGTGAGATTTTTTTCCCTTCCATGACACTAGCATGTTTACATATCATCGACTTTCCTTTCTCTAAAGCTACTTCACTGCTCTGATGGTACATGACAGACCCCCATAGTAGTTTTTTTACCTTTAATCTAATAGTCATCCAGTTCGCTCCTTTCCCAACATCCTTCTGCCCTTAAGGTTGTTGCATTTGTATTTAGAAAGGCTGAGGTAACTTTCAGTATCCTACAAGAGTGTTCTGCAACACCTTAAAATTGTTATTCCTTTAACATTTGCAATAGTTTCGCTCTATGTTCATATTGCCCAGAAAACACAAATCTCTTCCATAGTTGAGAGTCTATGTGTTGGGAAAAATGTCATACAGAAAACATGACACAACTTCATTTATCTGCAGATGGGAAGGAATAGCATGAAGAAGTTGTCACATCATTTATGCACAAAACTGATTAATCCCCCTGGTTCCAATTACACTACTACTAATACTCAATATCTCACTATACAAAGGTAATTACTTTATTCTTAAATATTCATGTTCAAATACTGTAATTTTCAAAATAAAATTAGTTGCTTGTAGGAGTATAAAAAACACATAGTATACACAATGTGGATTCGGTTCATACTTGGCTTGCAATAAAATTGGCTCACTCTAATACAAAAATAAAACCCCTCCTGGTTATTTTGGTAAAAAGACAAATCTCAAACTAATTAAAAAAAAAAAAATAAATTTAAAAAGCCTGTAAATGCACATACAGAGGAATTTTGCTGCAATAGAAGCATTAAGCAAAAGGGGGAAGATTACATCACTAAGTAGAGACTGTCAGCTTATAAAATATGATTCTACTAATGATTTATTGTATTATTTCTTTTCTCTGACAACCATAATGAAAATCCTAGGGAAAAAAATCTCTAACACGATTACATCAAGTATCGAGCCCAGAGGTGGTTTAAAGTTGCTAATCACCTTGGAATCTGGCATGAGATTCACTCAAGTTTCTTGGTGTCATTGACCTTCCTTTGAGTTCCCTGTGCTCAGAATTACATAAGATTAACAATTTGCTGCACAAGTGATTTAATCAGAACTGAGCTAATACAGCTTTGTTAGATATTAGTAGCCAAGCAACCACAACCAATATTTATAAACATATATATATGTATAATTCCCCTTAAGCACACATATTAGTTCTTGAGAGAAAACTGTAAATCAGTGGAAAATAGAAAATACTGCAAATATTTAGGAAGTACAAAAGACCACTTCTTGATTCCTCCTTCTATGTACATGCAATAACAGAGTTTTCTTTAGCTTGATTTCATAATGAAACAAGTATTAGAGATTTGACTGCCAATACATCCATCTCTCACCCCCTAAATAATTTTTAAAACTCTGGACAATTTCAACTGAGTTTATCAAAAAGGTGGGGATGATAGACATTAAAAGTTTTTAGAGCTGGCAGACAGGTATCCAATAAAAGCCAGTGACGGAAGCAAAGAGCTCTGATCCAGGCTGCTTGACTTGCCTCACAACCTGCAAATCTAATCAGTTATATGTAATTCCAACCAGCAAATCCAGCACATAGAGGCCTGCAGGCCAAATAAAGGCAGGGGAAATAATAGTAGTGACAATGCTGAGTTACATCGAGAACAGAAGATAAAGCTATGGGATGAAGGTCTGCCTCATTAGTAATGTAGTATCATTGAGGAACTGGGGAAAACAGATTTTGAGGGCAAAAGTCAAGCGTATTTAGGGCATGGAGGAAGAAACTTGGTGTATTTTAGCAGGGCAAGAGAGACCGGGATGATCTATTGAGGTCTTTTCCTACCTGAAGTGTTCTGTGAATCCAGGGGAAGAAGACTCCAGTGTATAAAATGCACTATTTTGTCATAAATGAGACTTCAGTAATTCCAGTCCTTGCAAAACAGTCACATGAGAAAATGCAAAATGCATGGCTTATCCCATACCCATGCCATACAAACTTGCTTAGTACACAACTTTTTTTAAGGTTTTCAAAAACTGTGGAAAAAGTAGTAATTTCAAAAAGGACGCTGTTACTGTTTTTTGTGTAGCAATAAGCTCTGGCACTACTTAGTTATATGATAATTAGAAGTCTTATTTTAGTAAGTGCTGCAGTGGTCAGACCTTATTAGACCCAGAATTACCATTAAAAAATCCTAACAACTTTGCGGAGTCATTTTAGCCCCTGATAGGAGGAGGGTTCGACCTCCCCTTTTAAACAGCATTACATCCTCAAAGCACTTATTCCCACTGACAGGTGCTCTACTTGCTGCAAAACGCGTGTCAGAAATATAAGACGCATCTTTGCAAATACTTTTCAAAATGTTCCTGTTATTTTAGTCTGGGCTGGCAGGCAGCAAATATGACCACATTTTAACTACAAAACAGGAGGTTCAGCTAGCTGACCAGAAAGCCATCCATGACCCTTAAGGATGAAAAACAGGCAATTTATAATTTCTGCACTAAAGATCTTGTAACTGATGATTGATGTAGTCCCCATTTAACAGTCCTGAGCCTTAGATAAGCACAACACTACCTTAAATTAACTCCCGCTCCAATAGCTCACACGTAGCCTTGCAATCGGGATTTGAAGTTGTTGATGTGTGTCACCCTGTGTGCCTGTCAAGGAACTCTGGACCACTTGCATCAGCACACATCCCACAGAGTACAGTATGGCAATAGACCTCATACACTGGGAGTAACATTTACAAAGTTATCACAAATACATGAGTATACCAAGGACAGTGCATGGACAGGTCTATACACGATGAGGGCCAGACTCACATGAAGGCTGATGTAAATAATCATTCAAAACAGAAAAAAAAAAAACCAACTGAAAAAAACCTACAACAACCCCATTTACCTTTAAAAAACCTATATTAAGGCTATTAATTATTAAAATTGAAGAGTTCATGCCAGAGAACAGAAGCATTTAACTGCCATTAAAAGAGATCTATAACAACAGTGCATTAATTCCTATTCCTGTCAGGAGTTGAGTATCTTAAGGTTCTCAATTGTTTGGGTGTCAATAGCAGGGGCAGACACTATGCTTTTAGAGGAATATATCATTCAATATTTTGCACAACTCTGTCCCTTCCAACTAATCCTTCAAAAAGAGAAATTAGAAATATGAAATTGTTATTCAGCAAGACTTATGCTGATTTTTTTTTTTTAATAACAAAGAATCCTAGTACAAACATATTCCTAAGAAATCAGGTAAAAATATTTAACCTTAAAGAATTGAAAATTTAAGATGTTTTGAAATTTCATAAACCATCAACAAAGGCCCCTTAGGAATGTTATTTTTATCAGTAGGAAGCATAAATGATCTCCTGAAATAAATATTACAGAGCATTTTTAGATTTTTTGTTTGGGTGTTTTTTGTTCACATCTTCCTTAAAGGAAAAGTAAAATATACTGTGAGGTGAGTAATATCCTTCAACATTATATTTGTTTAATTTTAAGTAGCTGTGCAATACAGAAACTTGTTAAAATTATTTTTTGTAGAAAAAAAAAAATCCACATTAGAGATGAGTAAACTAGGATGCACTACAATGAATAACATTTTTTAATAAATCATTTATAAAATTAAAATCCACTACAAATAAGTCATAATGTAAATATTTTTAATTTTGAAAGCTACTTTGGTTTTAGTTTAAATAAACTGATTTGCTCCCTTCCAAGCTGTTGTACACATTGTTTCATTGGAGTCTTTGATATATTCACTGCCACTGCCAGTGGATACTTGGCGAAGGTTAAGAGGAATTTGGGATTTACAAAATTATGTGTTTGATCCTTGTAGGAAAGTTGGACAGGAAAAAGATTTCCTCTTTGGAAAAATATTTCTGATACCAGCATTTTCTCCATTTCACATCAGACTTAAAATTTATACCTTCTCCAGAAATAAGTATCTGACCTGTAGCTGAGTTGTATACTCAATGCTAAACAAGTTTATTATAGATATAGACTCAGCCTTAGTGAGTGCTGTAGAATACAATCTATTCCGTTTTCCTTCCTATCTAAACAGGAATTAATAAATTAATTCTATTTCTTGAGGAGGAAATTGTAAAGCTGGTTTCTCTCTCTTTTCTGGTTTCTCTCTTTCTGTATATGTGTGTGTGCGTGTCCTCATTAGAAATTAGTGCCACTTCTTCTCATCAGCACTTCACCTTTTTTCTTCAGAGCAATGTCACTTTGTCCAACCAAAGTATTTATTAGCATGAAGAAAGACTCCGAAGCTTACATCCTGCCAGAAATCTCAGTACTTCTTTGCGCTTCATTTCAACATAGACAGAAGCTTTTTGACTCTACAGGATGGTTACTATTCAATACAATTTATTAAATATTAAAATACATGTAATCAACATTGAAATGATCACTCCTCTGTGGCCGGGTTTATTCTACAGATAATTGCAAGTCAATTAGAAACAGAAAAGCTTTCTCCCAACCAGTACCATGCTGCACAAATGCTTTTTTTGATAATTATATTCATTTTGAGAACTGGAATTTGTCAGTCTTTTTCTGTGCTCAACTGCTATGTTATACGGTTTCCCCAAACACTAGCTTTTGGGAGTTTGCAGCCTTTGACATGTAAATTTTTTAAAAAATCTGACTGTTTTATTAGCAAAGTAGCTTTGCCATTAGTCACAGATTATATTAATTTAAGTTCTAAAATCTTTCAGGCTACAGGAGGTTTAAAACAACAATAAAACCTCAGTGGTATCAAAATCTGTATCCAAAAATCAAACATGGAAAACTGAGACCTGATTTAGGCCCAATATTCCACCAGTAAGGCCCAATAGTGATCCAAAACAATCAGCAGAATAAGCAGGGGCCAGTTTAAAGTCAGATACGTTCTGCCTGAATCTGCCTGAGGCAGGCCAGGAAGGAAACACTGACTGTACCCTTCCAGAGGCTGAAGGGGCTGGTGCCTTTGTCTACCTGGGATATATAACCCTGAATCTTCTTACAATATTAAACATATATTTCCTATCAAAAAAATAAATAGGACTTTCTATAGAAAATAACAAGCAGCAACAGATCAAGGACCAGCAGTCCCAGACTAAAGGAATTTAAAGGCGCAGTCTTTGAAGTGCCCACCTTAACCAGCAAACTACATTTTATTTACTCAGAAACTTTTTCAGCTGAATCTGTGATGATATGCAGAAAGAATTAAGAGTCACTGAAAAGAAAGAAAATAATAATCAAGAAATAAGAGGATAAATGTAATAGTACATTGTAAACTTAGGAGATAGAGAAGTCACTTTGCATGAACTACTGCTGGGTATCAGTATTTGCTTCCAGGGCTGCATTTTTCTTTTATCCAAGGATATCTCAATGAACAAGTAATTCTGAAATAGGAAATAAAAAACAGAGTACAGAGAGTGGTGAGCATCTCACATACCTTTAGGTGCACTTTCAAGGTGACAGCAAGAAGAATGAGGTTACTCCATGAAGAGGAACAAGCCAGGAGTGATCTCATAGCAGTCAACACCCTCACTGACCCAGGTGCCTGCAAGGAACTTGATGGCAAGGACTGTCAACGGCACCATCAATGTGTGAACACATCAATGCGTGAAAAAGGTCCGTGGTCCATTCAAGGGACCGAGGAAGGAGCAACAGGAGATGGGTCCAGAGGCAAGATTGCCACATGGGCATCCATCTGGGAAACAGGCCAGGAAGCAGGCACACCTACAGCATAGCTCAGGAAGGGATTAAGGTCCCTGAACTGAGTTGAAATGGGGCACCTGAAACCATGGAGGAGTGTAAAAGCAGGAACCAAGTGGTCAGGGCCCATAAGGCTTTATAGTGCCCTAAGGGTCCTGACGAAAAGGATTCATTAAACTTCAAGAGAAAAAAAAATGGTTTAGGTTTCGGGCTAATTCTTAGGATAGCAGTGTCTCTGACTATTGAAATATTCTGATTTAGCTACCATAGGTCTGGTAATTGAGCATTATATTGGTGTATAGCCAGCTGAGGGCAGAGAATTACAGTAGGCATGTCTCTAGTGGCATGTAGGTGACCCACATTTTTATCTTTGCCACAAAATTTAGAATATAGAATTGAGTTGGCTGTTGGTGTTCTACTTACCACATTGGTAATATTCCACTCTCAGATTAAGAAAAATAACAAGGATAGTGAAAATAAGGAACAACATTTCACATTCAATTTGCTTCAGTTGCCAAAACAACATAGAACAATCCTGAAGCTAATTCCCAGTGATAGGGATTTTGTGGCAATTATGTCATCACTGCAATTAATTTCACAGCGAACATTGTATTCAGCCTGTGTAATCCTCCCACTGAGTAGCACTGCTCTCAGTCTGGTTTAATTAGACAAAAGTTTCAGGATTATATTAGGGTCAGACAGAAGACATCTACAGAGTGAGGTCAGTGAATTACACATAGGAAGTAGCAGTGGTAGTGGAGGTCATTACTTGAACGAGGGAAGAGCCTGGCCTATCGGGATTCTAAGGGAAAAACTAAACAAACCCTGGAATTCTTGCCAAGTCTACAAACACTGAGTAGTGGAAACAAAATCAAACAAAGTAAAAATTATAAACAGTCTCCTTGTACATATTTAGGAAAACTAAGTGGAGTCCTGGTTATTATTATAGCTGAAGCGTTTTTGGCAAAACCCACATTTTTAATAAAATAGCCTAGTCACTGGGCACTGAAACTCCACTCCAAAGTGGAGATTATTCTTCTGGGGATACACAAAGCTATTTTTCTTAACCACTCAAGCCACTCTGCCTACCACAAGCCTACTTTTGCTCCATTGAAGTCAATAAAAAGGCTCCTATTGATTTCAACAAGCATGGGATCAGATACGATGCCAAAATCATCCAGGAGGTAGAAAAGAAAATAATAGCTGAATACTGAAATGGCATGATGAATACCTGCCATTTTTAGCACTGCTTTTATACATTTTTCTAAAAAGAATAACAGGAAGGTGTTTCTATCTTACTGAAATATTCATCAGAAAAAATAGATGCTTCATCAGTGCATAAAACCACCATGGAATTATTACTTTGCTTTGTGCATTGTTGATGTGAAAAAGGATAGTGGGTCCACAGACTTCTTTCTTTATTCAAATTGTATCATGAACTCTGATTAATAAGACACATGATGGCTCAAAGGTGTGTGTACACAGAAGCTGTCTTTCTTTGCAAAAGCCCAGTCCAAGAAATACTGTATGGTGCTTACATGAAATGTTTCCATTAATTGCTAGATATCAGAAAATTAGATTTCTAATTGCAAAACGTTCACTACTGATTACTGTTCTAATCTCAAATAGTCTAGACTTCAGGATTCCCAAGGAATTACTTTAAGAGTGCTTTCATTACTAAACTATAGTTGAGGAAAAGAATGCACCAAAGTTTTGTTTGTTGAATAAACTGACTGTTTGTTCAGAGGTAAAGAACAAATACTACATTAAATATGATTCCTAGGCTGAGAAGCAGAATAATAAAGTATCCTTTCTGCTACAGATTCTGACTTTTCTACAGATTCCTCCTATTTTTGGCTTTAACTAAAGCATATGGTAAAACCCGGTAAAATTAGAAAAACTTAAATGATAATAAAGAAAACATCTATATGTTTGCTTCTCCACCTTTCCTCAAAATATGTTACTTCCAACTATCTGTAAAGGCCTTTGCATATAAGAAATCCAGTACTGTTAAAACCAGTACTACTTAACAAAGTATAAATACATTTTAGTCTGTACATGTTTCTAAGATAGTGGAATTCTCTATTGAACTTTTAATGTAATATTTAAATAAATGTACTAATCTGAAGATATTTTATGTTACACAGGATTTCTAATTTAATAGAACAATACAAAATATACTGGAAACACAATGAGAATGTGAGTTGCACTTTGCAAAATATAGCATTTGCAATATGCTGTTCAATCACAATACCAATGTGATGTCCATTATCAGTCTTTATAATATGCTCACATGTGTTACAGCCAGCTCAAATACATTTCTTTCTTTGAAAAGTTGTTTATTTTTCATATTTTATGTTGGGTTGAACCATTTATACGCTCCCCCCATGCTGGTGTTCTCAAGGAGATATTAACATTTTTTTAATTTCTTTACAACACTTACACCGTCATTTGACCCACTCAACTGTGATATAGTCAGATGACCCCCCCAAATGACATAACCAACCTAGTCTAACAAAAGCCACTTTCAGGTTCCCTATGGATTGATATAAAACCAGTTTCTTTGCAGCAGCTGTGGTCAGATGTGCCCTACATTATTTCCTGAGTTTCGCGGACACATGACCCTTGCCCATTGCCTCTGAGCCTCCTTCTTTTATATCACAGTGATCTGAAAGTGTGAGTAAGCATGAGAAAAATCATTTGTTTGAATTTACACCTTCCCTGAGAGCTGACACTGAGATTTCCTATATTGTTATTACAATGCTGCAAGAATATTATCTAGAAAAATCCTTTTGTTGTTAATTCCTTTCCCACTGAAGATTGCTCTGGATCTTATTTCTTTTGCTCTTCTACTTTCATTTTATAGGATGGTTCTTTGATCTCCCCCTTCCACTGTCCTCCAAGCCTTTAGAAA
>VZTU01035442.1:0-11420 GCA_013400835.1 Zapornia atra | reverse complement strand
TTAAAACTATTCTCTGGAAAACAGCATTCTGTCTTTTTAAATTAAGTGGAATGAGTGTTTAGTGAGTGAAGTCTGTGTTATCTACCTATTGCTATTTCCTACCTTACTGTTTATTTCATTCCGATTCCTTCAGTTAGCTACAGTAATAACAAATTCATTTAATAGGGAAAAAACAAACAACCAAAAATTCCACACTCTGTTTATCTGTGTTCTCTTAAATACAGATGTACGTACTAAAACACAAGGGGGTAAAAGTTTTACTGACAATGCAATAAACAACTAAGTGCGAAAACCCTAAACTTTTGATACATTAAATAGCAGTAAATATATAGAGAATTGCTAAGCGATTATCTCAGTCTTTTAAATGGTTGTAATGTGACCATCACAGTCATGCAATATCATATTATTTTTGCATTTAACTTTGTGGTGAGGCGAAGAACATACTCGCTGGAGAGACATAATTGATATATCAAATAGTGTTCAGTACAGCTGACAAATACTGTAGATTTTTTTAATTGAAAAATCTCAATTTATAAAGTGAGGAGGAATGATAATGAGGGTGATTGAGAGAATGATGATGCCCATAGAAATGCTAAACATTTTTTACTGTCCCTTCATTAATTACAAAGAGCTAGTTTGGGATTACAATCATATGGTGCTTTGTGATTGACTGTGCAGATTTAAAAATTCATCACTTTACAAATATAAAAATTCAAATCTCAGTATCTGTTTACAAAACTTTGTGGCATTGTTATTAGGCTGCTGGGGTTTTGTTGTGGGAAAAGTTTCCAAATATTTACACCTCAGGCACCTATTGAGAGCTATTTTGCTAAATATGTGCCCACGCCTGAATGCATGTTTCTGGTTATCAGATCATTTGCATGCAAATCTGTGGACGGCAAATATACCTTCTAAAAGAATAAAAAATAGAAAGTCTCCTCTTCCTCCTCTCAAAACCCTATTTTGGTACACATATATGTCTGCATGTGCAGTACAGACAGAGAATAAAAAGCAGTCTGCCTGTTGAAAACTGCTGGAAAAAAGTACTGAAATCACAGGTTTGTGTTAAGAACAACTCAGAGACAAGTAGGGTTTGTCCTGATTTGCTGCAAATACTGCAAATTTTCTTTTGCTTTATGGCTTGATTTTGCCATCAAAAATGGCCTAACAAAATCTTGGAATGAAAAGTTTGTCAATACAGAGTTTATGACTTTCCTATTCTACTCTGCATTTTCACTTTCAGAAAGAAATATTTTTAAAAAGAGATCTTTCACATGGTATTAAGGTTGTGCTAGTAGAGCATATAATTCCCAAATAGAGATACAAATAATAACAATTTAGATGCTATATTTCAGCATTAAAAGAATTATTCCAATCCTAAATTTATTAGTAAAGCCAGGTTTTAATGTACTTTTTGGTTTAACACAAATGTTAATCACATTCCAAGGGAGTTGCAGTATGTCAATATTTTGCAGCAGCACATCTGTGCAGTTTTCTAATTTGGATTAAAATGATATTCATAACACAACAACTCCATCAGTTGTTCAGATGTACAGCTTGTTAATGAATCCTTTGTTCTCAATAATGACTTTTAATTAAATGATTTAGAAACAAATGTCAGTATAACTGTGGACATATTGAACATGCTGTGCTTATTCACGGACCTAGAACACAATATCTTAATTCTATAAACTTCAGGGGGAGGAGTGGGTAAAAGGAAGGGTTAGCTCAAGGTTATAATCGTTACAAGCCTTTCTTCAGGTCCTCTTACTTGTACACAAAAAGAGGAAAACTGTACATAGCTGTTAACTGATATATTAACTCTCTGATGGTTGTTCTGACCGATTAGCCAAGAGGTGTCTTTTCTGAGACATGCTGTACAGGCTTGTGACACATTATGGGTTTAGTTTTTCATCAGAGCTGTTACATTTCAGTCTGTTGTAAGTGTCTGGCTCAGGTGCTCAGTAGTTTTAGTACATATCCAGAATTTGATTGCTTCAAATAATAAGTCTGGAGAATAGTAAAAGACGAAAGAATGTTCATTTCCAATGTTTAATATATTTTTTTAAAAATTATGGAACAGGGAAATAGTCTTCTTTTGTCAAGGAAAAACATAGATGTATCAAGGAATTTAAATGCTGACAGTATACACCAGCGTAGAACTAAGGTGCTGTTGCTCAAGTTGAACTCTTCTTCATCGCTGATTTTTAAAACACGTGTCCTCTAACCAAGACAGGGATATTTCTGCTTATTCACAAGCACACATCTTTCTAATTCCTCTGTGTTTTTCCCATTTCAGTCCCTTGTATGTAAGCTATGTATTTCCCGTTAGATTTGCTGCTGCAAGGTGTTCAGCAGTTGCAGCACCTTCTGAGTGAAACAGCTTTTTCTACTTGTGCTTCGTGCTCCTAGCCGGCCAGAGCCTGGGAGTCTGACAGTGCCTCCTTTTGCCTCCTCGTTCCAGCAATGTTAACAGCTTCCTCAAGAAGAGAGCTGTACATCAACAGTATCATAAACACATGTTTGTGTGCACGGGTGTGTGTGACTGCCTGTCTAAATACAAGTGCACTCTGCCGGCTTAAGGCAGGATTCAAACTTCACTGAAATGGGAAGAAAGCAACTGTTTAATTCCAAAGCATGCTTCTACAGCCTGCAAAGTGCAGTGGTACATTATACAAACTGTATGTAATCCGTACAGCGCTGGTATTCAAGGTGTAAGTAACATGGGTGTTCCATGTGCCCGTTTGGTAGCAGTTTCCCCTTTGTAACTTACCCGCACACGCACTGTGATGGAGGAAAGGCATGTACCAAGCTAGCTGTGGCACCTTCCTGTAGCTGGATCTTATGAAGGACCAACAGAGATCTTACACAACTCATAATAAAGTTGCTTTTCTGTTCTGAAGTTATCAGTCTGTTCTTTCACTGCTGGTTTTTTTTTTTTTTTCTGTGTACCTGGTGTTTTGGTTGGTTTTGGTTTTGCTTTTGCTTTTTTAATTATGCAAAAAATGTGGTTCTGTAGCTGGAATTTTTAAAAGTTGTTCTCTGATGTTGTTTGACAATTGTTGAGTCAAAATTCTGAAGAATCCTGAGTTTTCTACACTCTGATACTGATAGATTTGAAACTAACAGAACTGGAAAGATATTTATGCTGTGAGATATGCTTTCAGGGTCCCAGTGACATTAGAACATTAGATTTACAATCTTGAATAAAGCAATTTCAGTAAAGAAATGGAGGACTTAAAAACGGACAGATAGGAGAAGGTTTCTGCAATTTATTTTTGCAAGTTAAATTAGAAATGGAAGTTACTAGTGAAAAAGAAGCTGAGAAACTCACTCCCCTGATACTGACTAGAAATAAGAGATGTCTAGGTATGAGCTGGAATTTACATGGTTTGTCTCAGATTATAGCATCATGTCAAAGGTAGTTCAAAGAAGTAAAAGCTGCATCAAGAGAAAATAAAATCAGCTCTTTAAAACCTGTAAACCCAGTATGATCAGCAGGTAACATTTATCTGCTTTATCGACTGCAACTGAGAACCTTACCACTCTGTACAGCTATACAATGATCTAGCAGTCTTAACAATTTTGCTACAGCTGTCCAGAATTCTAAACAAAAACACACACTAAAATATTTTAACAAGTCTTGTACCTTGCAATATCACGTAAGCACTACTTCTGTCCATGCGCTAGCATGCACGTGCAATGATAGATCTGTTTTGTGAAGCAGAGGTTCAATGTCAAGCATCAAATCTTGAACTGTCACCATGAAAAGTGATTTTCTCAAGATATTAAATACCGATGAGGGAGATTTTCCATGCAGCATCATTTGAAATGGTTACTTTCTTCTCACAGAATCACAGAGAATGTTGGCTTCCTATGGGAGTGAACTGAATTCTTTGTGAGGAAAGGAAAGGCTGCGCACAGAGATGTTAGGCTAGGTCTGAATTTTCCCAGTGCCTAAGAAAACGTGACAGAAAGGATTTTATCTCTTCCATATAATGAAGAGATTTGATTTCTACCATGTGATAAATCTGCTCCAGAATCGTGTGGTCTTCCATTTAAGGCAAGCAGTCTGTAAGAGAAAGCTGTTACCAAGACCTCTTGGTCTTGAGAATTGTGGGTACAATAGAACAGGTATGTTCCCCTTAAAGACATGTGGAGGGTCAAACTGAATCCTTTAAAACTGGGATTTTACACTATCCAGTTTAATATTCGAAATGTTTCGTCTTCATATTGTGTCACTGCCAAGTTTTCCTCTTTAACCAGACATACTCCATTTGCTCGGGCAGGCTTGTGTTTGTTCGTTCTAACTGTGTTTCACAGACTTTGAGGAGCTGTGTTTTTATAACACCTTTAAAATTACCTGCTAGTTAACCACAAAAGGATATTGTACAAGAGTCTTTCACTGGAAATAACTAACTGTGCTGGTTCCTAACTATACAAAGGCGTCGCTGTGCTACTTCAAAGTAAAAGTTAGCATAGTTTCAGAAAACACTTAAGATTTATTGCACCACCCTGGAAGGCCGATGAGGTTTTATCTGTCAGAACATCTCTGCAGGCATGCTGAAGTTTCTTCAGCAGAGCTTGCTGCCTCAGCTTCCCACCCACAGCATTGTTCCTGCACATGTGTTTCCAAATCAAGGATTTCTCAGTCACGTTTTTGAGGATACTGGGGTGGAGGTGGTGGTGGTGGTGTGTGTTTGTCTGCTGCCTACAGTACCACTATGGCTTCTTGCTTTGCCAGCTATTGCTCTCTGAGAATAGTCTTCACCCTGACTTTACGAGCAGTCTAGGGCCCTGTGACGCTAGGAAAGGAGAACAGTCTACAAAGTCTGCATAGAGCATATTGTGAAGTTATTTTGCCCACCAAAGTGATTTTTGAGCGCATTTTCATGGGTCTGACATTAGGAGAAGGTAATAAATGGATCCAACCTGAAGGCTGACATCTCCATGCAGTACTCGTGGCAGATGCAGCAGCAGCCCTGGCCTCCACTCATACATGGTCTTAAACTCCAGCTCTGCAGGGGAACAGCACAGTCCCCAAGCTGATTGATTTTCTGTCCTTGGTACTGACAATTATTAAGGTCAAGTGGCAGGTGAGGACTCAGGAAGCAGAATCTGAACTCGGCCATTAGCTTCATTTGAATTGTTTAATTAAAGTCCTCAGTAGCCATTTTCCCACAATGATACCAGTGGGCTTTCATCCTATCAGTGATGCACCTCAGTCCTATTCCATGTTGTGACATGTCTTAAAAATTTATTTTTTTCAACAAAACTAGTTATGAACCAGGAACTAATTCCAGAGGGGAAAATTTGAGTTTCACCTAGGGTTGAGACTGCCTTTTGTTAGCTAGAGAAGGGAGATGAAGTCCTTTTATTCCTGCTCAGGTAAATGATATTATTGTTAACACTGCTGCCCAAATAGTTGGTGCAAAAAACTTACATGTTCTGAGAACAAAGTGAATGTGTTAATGGCACTGACACATCAGTTCTGAACTACTGAAAACTCTTACCTGAAGTTAATGTAACACGGCGATCTTCAGAACACTTTGTCTAGATGGGTGTTTCCATTGAGCTCTGGGTGTCTTACTGGCAAGTGATAGAGCAGAGTATCATTAATTGTTAATCTTCTCTCACAAATCAATAGGCAAATTGGTGTTTCATTAACCAACAGAATATCAACACTCAGAAGCCTATAACCATTCAGAATTTCAGTCCATCTAATAGCCTGGTGAGTATCTCCCCTAAACTCTGAAGCATCTATTTATTCTTGGAGTGACTAATTCCAGTTACGTTGTATAATGCCCAGTATTTTTGATACAGTGTTTGCAAATATATATATATATATCTTAAACAATACTGATGTGTAATTCCTGGTATCTAACATGAGTACTGTCCCCCTCTGGACTTCTTGTAGTGACTGTTTTAATTTTCTGTATATATTGTCAACAACAAGAAAATACCCATACAGATATTCAAATGTCACAGGCATGGAGAGGAAAACACTCATCTGTATTAGCTCTTGGGCAGCTTTCCAAATAAAAGGCCTGGTTTTGTCTTGCTCTGGTTTAAACTGCTGCATTTACTGAGACCCAGTGAAGAGAGAACTGCAGCTCGGCCATTCCAGACAATGGTATCCTAATAAATATTTTTCCCAAAGCATTTTGGAACCCACTCAGACTTTTCCTTAAGCTCTCAAATAACATTATAGCCATAGTAACTTTTGTTGTAGGCTTCATATAGAGGTATTTTTAGGTTCATTTCATTTGTCAACATATAAAATCAGATTTAGAGTGGTCTTTTTCTGCAGTAGTTTGCTATAATAAACTAAAAAGGGTACATAAGAAAATCCAGAACATACATTAGTGGCTATAAATGGAAAAGATGTCTGTCAGTTTAATTTTTTTTTTTTTTTAAACTTTTTACATTCTTGCTAAAACTAATTAAAACTGTTTGAGCTGACCGCTTGAAGGAAGTGAAAGGGAGGTTGTGTTCTGGAGGATATTCAAGCAGGGTTTCTCGATAAATTTCCCAGCGGTAGTGGTACCCTTTGGTGCATGTTTGTATGCATCCGATGTTCTGGACAGGCCATCAGCGAGTTGTAAGAATATCACAGGGTTTTGTTTGACACAAGGAAAGAAATGGTCCAGAATTATTTTGCTGCTCCTCAGTGTTGTCATTCAAGAGATGGTGATTTACCCACCCTTTACTGTCCTGCACTCTGCAGATTGATCTGCAATTAACTTGTTACTTTTATCTTGTAATCAGGAGGTCTTGATACACGATGATGAATGTATCAGAGCCTTTCTTTTCCTATCAGCGTCCTACATTTTTGCCAACAATAATGAGCTGTCACAGTGTGAGTTCTGGAGACGAGATTAGTGCACGGAAGAATGAGTAAACCTGTACACTAGGAGCATAATTAAATCAAGCAGAACATAATAACAAGCACGATACGGCAGTTTGACGCGAAACAGGGACAAGCTTGAACAGGCTGCTAGCCCGTGTACGTACGCAGAGCTGTGCTTCGTCGTTGCACTTTAAAGGTTAGCAGCCTTGGTGGTACCATGTTCATTGTGGCCCAACTTTGCCTAGCTCAGTTCCCCTGTTAATGCAGACCGTGACACATAGGCCCAACGCTCTCTGCTTTCCACACATGGTGCTTTTTGGCGGCACGCTGTTTGTATCAGAGCTGCAGGAATCGCAACAGCATGGGTCTGGAATTTGGCCTGGAGCAAGCAGGTATGGCTCTCAGGTACGTAATCTGCTTCTGTAGGAGGACAGGAGAAGCTGAGTGACTGATACGTCCCTAAAAAAAACCTGCTCAGGTTTCTCCCACATTCCAGGCAGCAGTGGAAGAGAGAAATGCGAGGTTAGCAGTGGGCCCCAGAGTGGTGATTGCTTTGTAATGGAAAAAATTCAATTACATGAAATATTAGACCCGTCTCTCTGCCTTAGCTCTCCTCAATCTATTTAGGGATGGTCAGGAAAAAAAAAGAAACTTCTTAACAGATGCCTGGCTTGCTGGGTACAGAGAGGAAAACCATAATTTGTCTGTAATCCCTAATGCAAACAGTTGTTCATTAAGAAACAAAACTAATGTAATCTTGATGATTTGCTTGGATTTCTACTCTATCATGGTGTTTTGTACAGCTAGCAGGCTAATGTAATTTTACTTAGAAACCCAAAGCAATCTGGTACTCAGACAACACCATGTAGATTTAGGTAAATTTGGGGCTCAGATTAGCATAATACTAACTAATCATGAATATCATTTGCATTAATTAGAGTATTGGGGAAAGATTGTTTTTAAATGGAAGAAAATTGAAAGAAAGATTAAGGGCAAGGGCTTACAAACCTACTTTTGCTTTATGCAAGAATATAACAGATGATTTCTGCTATAATGCCTAATATTTTAATGTGTAAGTATTAATTAGAGTATCAGGAAAAGATTGTTTCTAATTGGAAGAAAACTGAAAGAGAGATTAAGGGCAGAGTTTATGAATCTGCATTTGCTTGATGCCAGTATGTAGCAGATGATTTCTCCTATAATGCCAAAGAGCTTAATCTGTAAAGGATAGGGTGACTAATACACTACACATTAGAGACACTACAAGGATTTTCTTCCAAATTAGGTTTATTTCATGCTGAAAGAAAACTAGACATTGTATGAATATGTCCATGATATTGCTAGCAAAATTAAACTAGCGGGGCATAAAAATATTACCTTTGAAGGCATATGGTGTGGTCTAAAATTCGATTGACCCTCACGTGTTTTAGCATTTGGTATTCCTGCTTTCTTAATTACAGTATTTCTGGGTTATCTGAGTGCTTTCTTTTTAGGAAAAAAAAAAAAAAAGAAAAAAAAAAGGTTGAATATCTGTTCTTGTATAACAAGTATGGTCTCAAGCACTCTGTTCTAAAGCTGTGTTCCAGATATGCAATACCTCTCTTCCCTACATTGCTCTAGTCACTCAAAGCTTTGGGAGTAGTTTCTATGGTTATTTTAAGTGTCAGATCAGGAAAACACTTACCAGGTATGTCTTAGCCTACAAATATTTTCAAGACTTCCCTGTATGCTACTTTCTGCTGTTTATTACTGCAGTACAGCACTGTAGTGGCAAAAGACATTATGCTGTGGAGGTAGGAGAGAAATCATTCTGGACTTTCTCAAGGCAGGCTGTGAGGCTTTCCACTGTTCTTGTAGTAGGGGCTGAAAAGACTTCGTGCTTCTGTCAGTGATTTGAACTTCTGCATAGGTGTGTTTTGTGAGATAAAGATGTGAGGTTGACAGTAGCAGCCTAACAAGCTTGAGAGTTTTTCTAGCCTTCTCAGGTGTCAGGCCATGAGATAACACTGAAGCAGAGCAACCTTGAGTGTGATGTGTCTACTTTATGAAAAGCAGTGAAATGAGTTTGGTACAGTCTCATGTTGCTGAGAAAGTGTTCAGGCTACATTATGAGAACATGTTAATTGCCTCAGGGCTGCTGCTTCTGAAGCTTAAAAAGTGTGCACTGCCATAGGTTTTAATTTTGCTTTCCAAACAATACTGCATGGGAAATCCAACATGTCAGCCTACCCAGTCATTTGTAGGTGTGGTTGTAAGTGCTGCAGAGTGCTCAGACATTTAATGGGTGGAGACCTTTTTTCTCCCCATTTTCACATGAAGCCCATCTTGATATTGCTAGCATTTAACTTCAAATGAATCTTCCTGTGCATGATGACTTACCATATTAGAGAAAGTGGATGATGTCTGGTGAAATTCAATACACAAATATTTCCCAAAAGCATAACTGAATGAAGAAAGGATAGGTATGCTGAATAATATCATAGAGCAGCGGGGCTTAAATTTGAGGGTCCCTGTTCCTACAGACCAACCAACCATTCTGATTTTCAAAGTGCTTCAGTGATGAAGCTTAACAGCCAAGGAAACAACCTCTTTCAGTGGGAAGAAGGATAAGAGGCTGTCATTAAGGGGAGGAATGCTTGAGTGCATCTACTGAGCTCTTTGACTGAAAAGAGAAAATCTAATCTGTCATCAGAGAAAACGGGACAGGAAGCTCCAGTTTTAAGTACACCTACAGAATGCATAGTCATTATAGGAATACCTACAGTATGTGTGTCAATACAGCCTAAAAGACTTTGAACATAGTCAAGCTGTCTCTGAATAAGAAGCAGGTTAATTTTTGATGTGATGAGCTCTATTTCTCATACTAATGCTTCTTAGACTAACTTATTTGGAGTGTTTCCCTCTTGCCCAGTATTGCAGTGTGTGGTACAGATGCAGTCCACAGCTGAGGCACAAGAACATGACCTCTAGCCAAGAAACCTGGGCACTGTTGCTGAATCTGAATCCATTAGTAGTCCTACTTTGTGCTGAATCCTCCTGCCAGGAGGGAAAAACATCATAAAACATCACTCCTTAATCACTAATAAATGCACACCAAACAGCAATTATGAAAGCATCTCTACCTAAAATAAAAAAATAAATAAAATACATATATAAAGCAGATGAGGAAGGATAGGCACAGGAGCTCTGAGTTCCTCGAGTACCCCCAAAAGCACAAGATAGGGAATTCAGTTTAATGGCAATGCCCTGTGGATGAAATTGCACAGCAAGATGTTCTGGACCCTTTATACCAGCCCTTACACTGAACAGAAAGTACATTTCTGTTCTAGAAATGAAAGCTCCAAAACCAATCCAAGGTGGTGTCCTTGTCAGACCCACATCCCTATCTCTGGTTATGGCTGTCCTAACTAGACAGGAGAGCGCAGCTGGAAAACAGTGGCTAAAAGCTGTGAAGTGCTTACTGTACAGAAAGTGCAGTAAAGGAAGCTCACTAGAGATGAGGCTGGGGAGCAGTGCCACAGCTGGGAGTGGGAGCGATAGCCCAACTGATGAGCATCTTCACTAATGCACATAGCACGGGCAGCAAACAGGAAGAGCTGGAAGCCATTGTGTGGCAGGCAAACTATGACTTAGTTGCCATCACCGAAACGTGGTGGGCCCACTCCCATGACATGAGTGCAGGAATGGATGGCTATAAACTCCTCAGGAGGGACAGGCAGCAGTCTAGGAGGTTCCTAGAATATGTGGAAGATAACTTCCAGACTCAGCTGGCTAGTGAGCTTACCAGGGTAGGTGCCCCACTAGCCCTCTGTTCACAGAGAAGGACTTGTGGGAGATGTGTTGGTCAGGAGCTGTCCTGGGCAGAGTGACCACAAAACGGGAGAGTTCTCTATCGGTGAAGTCAAGAGGAGGGTGAGTAAAACTACCTTGAACTTCCGGAGGGCAGGCTTCAAACTGTTTAGGACACTGGTAAGGAGGGTCGCTTGTGAGGCAGTCCCAAAGGGCAACAGCGTCCAGGAGGGCTGGCTGCTTTTCAAGAAGGAAGTCTTAAAGGCGCAGGAGCAGGCTGTCCCTGTGTGTCATAAGACAAGCTGGTGGGGAAGAAGGCTGGCATGGCTGAACATGAAATTTTTGGTGAATCTCCAGGAGAAAAAAAGAGTGTACATCTGGTGGAAAAAGGGACAGGCAACTCGAGTAGAGTACAAGGAAGTTGCTAGCACTTGCGGGGGAAGAATCAGAAAGGCTAAAGCCCAGCATGAGCTCAACCTGGCCACTGTGGTAAAAGATAGTAAAGACTATTCCTACAAATACATTAACAGTAAGAGGAGGGCCAAAAAGAATCTCTCTCCTTTACTGGATCCAGTGCAGACAATTACTACTGAGGATAAAGAAAAGGTGCCGATTCTCAATGCCTTCTTTACATCTGTCTTCAATTGTCACAGCAGTTATTCTTGGGGTACTCAGCCTCCTGACCTGGAAGACTGGGACAGGGTGCAAAATAAACCCCTCTATGACTCAGGTTGAAACAGTGAGAGACCTTACTGTCGCAAGTCCATGGGGCCAGGTGGGA
>VZTU01035414.1:0-11509 GCA_013400835.1 Zapornia atra | reverse complement strand
CCAACCTTGTTATTCTGTGATTATTTCCACTGACTTTCCTCTAGCTTTTCTTTGGGATTGACTTTACCTTATCAAAAACATGTGATTACAGGACCTGTAGGTTTATAGACTGGTGATCTCAGTTTCCCAGCTAGGAACTTCACAAGGGTACCAATATTTCAGGGAACCAAGTTCTTGGTTCTCCTGATTATTATTAGGTTTCATCGTCAGTCTGTGAAAGCTGCTGTTAATATTAATCATCTGCTGCAATGTCATCTTTCCTGTGCTCTCAACAAAGCTTGATGTCAGCTGTCTCCCTTCTGTATTCATCAGGGAACAGCTAAGCAGGTCTTGTGCCCACTGCACGATGATCCTTGGCTGTGAAATCTGCTTCTGGACAGAAAGCCCCTCACTGCTCTCCCTGTATAGACCTACTTATAGAAGAAGTTCGGTAAGCATTTTAGGACCTTCCACATTGTTCTGTCTTCCAGATGTGTGGTGTCCCACTCAGCATTTAGAATGGTATGAATCTTTTGGGGGTAGACGCTGTCATCTGTCATTGCAGGTTGTTCCCTGATTCCTGTTTGTCCTCAGTGAGACAAAGGAAAAACAATGCTCTGTGGAAACCAGGTCTCTTGGCATCGGGCAAAGAGCAGCAGTTCTCCTGAGCGAAAATGATCCCCACAGAAGTGTATCCAAACTAGCATGGTGATTTATCAAGCATGAAAACAGGATGTTACCTTGTAAATCAGGTATTGCTGTTTAGAGTGGTTAACAGCAGGGGCTTCCCCAAAGTCTCAGGGATATACATGATATTAGATGCAAGTGCTGAGAGGCCATTTCTGCCCGTAACTGTTTGCAGTGAAAGCCAGCATGGAAATTATAAATGTTTCATGCTGAGTCTTTATGTGCAGTGGAACTATTATTTATGGGGTTTTGGAAACTGAGTGGGGAGGCAGCAGAAGAGGCAGCAGCAGGAATTTGAGGTGGCATGAGAAAAGAGCCCACAGGTGCAAGAAGAGCTTTGTGAGAAGGCAGAAGGCTTGAAGACAACGGCAAGGATCTGCAGGGGAATAGGTGGGGGCACAGTGCAGGGGGGATAGGCTATGGTGCAACACTTGGTACTTCGAGGAGCCTCTGGCAGCTCTCAGACAGGAGGCAAAAACCCAATCAGAAATAGGAAGGGCGGGATCTTGTACTATGCAATGATTGGTTTTGACTGCAAACAGTTCATTTAGACTTTCCCCTGGCACTTTTTTCTTCCCCCTAAAGGATGGGCTAAGTGTTCTAAATTCTATCTAACAAGGATTTTCTGCTCCTTCAAGACTATCTTTCTCACTTTTTTCCCTGTCTTACTACTTCTGGTTTTGCTTCTCCATCATCTTCCTTACCTTTCCCTTCCCCACCACCCATTCTGCTTTATTTTGTTCCCCTTTTCCTTCTCAACTCACACATATTTTTCTGTGATTATTTCTCTCCTTCTACCCACCTTCCCTTTTTTTTTAATCCATCCTTTTTTCTTGTGTTCTTCCAGCTTTGGGTTCTAAAAGCTGAATTGACTGTCTCATGTGACTGGAAAACAAACAAAACTACCAGGGGCAGGGAGAGGTTGTTTGCTGGTGTGCAAGCGTGCTGTCCTGCCCAGTGTTGTAACCAAACATGCAGCAGCTGTGATTCTTGGGTGGGTGGAAAAGAAATGTCCATTGTAATCTCCCTGTATTAGATCTTGGATCAAGCTAGAAATGCAAACAGGTTCTGAACACCACGCTTTTCTCACTGTCATGATGTGGGAGAACTTATTTCTTTACCAGGCTAACACTTTCTACCCTCCTAAGTGAAGAATTGTTCCCTGTGGTACACTCTGAGCTCATTATCTCTCTGTACTCTCTAGGTTTGCCAGGAGATCAGAAGAAACCAGAAACCATCCTGTGGCTGTGGTGAAGGAAGTAGCCACCTTCTTAACAGTGACCTTCAAATAACCAACAACAGTTACAATTTTTCATGGCACTTTTCAGAGGTGGCCCTTCAAAATCAGGTGAGCTGCTGTGGGAAAGGTGTGTGTGGCTGCTAGCAGACCCTAAGTGGGCCTCCACAGACTCTGAGTGGGAAGCTCCACAGACTCTAGCCCTGCCAGGGCTGTTTGTCTGCCTGTGCTCATGTCCAGCCCTGGCATGGCCCATCTATCAGCATGGACCTTGGTGGTGGGAAAGGAGCTGCTGGAAACCTTATTTGGGATCTCTGGGAGCTGAATTTAAGCTCAGGCCCTTGCCCGAACTATTCTGTAGGCATGCCAGTGCCTGACTGTGTACCTCTCAGATCCTGTGCTTCCCTGCCTGTAACTACCTGGCTTGACCTCAAACCTGCCATATGTCCTTTCTTTTGGCTGGGATAGAGTTAATTTTCACAAGAAATTGGGAGGGGACACAGCCAGGACAGCTGACCCAAACTAGCTAACGGGGTATTCCATACCATGTCGTGCTCGGTATGTAAAGGGGGCTGGCTGGGAAGAAGGTATTGCTGCTCAGGCAGGCTGGGCATCTGCTCTGCAGTGAGCAAACTACATTGTGTATCACCCCTGTGAGTATGTTGTGTATGTCTTTGTTATTTCCCTCTCTCTCTCTCATTGTATGGGCAGCACAGTGGAATTCTCTGAGAAAGGGAAGGAAATCTTTCAAATTCTTCTGAAAACTTTTGAATTTTTTCTCCATAAAACAAAGAAAGATTAAGGGGCCAGCACAGGAGATCCAGTTTTTAGGCAGCCTGTTGCTGTCACCAGCTGGCCTGCCTCTCCTTGTTGAGGTGCTGTGGGGCTCTCAGTGATGTCCCTGCCTGTCTCTCTGTCACCCTGCTGCAGGGGGGTAGCCATGCTGCTTCTTGCTGACAGGGGCTACACACAGTCCTCGGGGTGATGTGAAAAGCCACTTCCTTGGTCTAGGGGAACATGCTTTTTGGCACTCTTCCTTGGCATTGCCCTTACATACATAATAATAGAATTAACACTGAAACATGACTAAGCAAGCTAGTAAGTGTTCTGATTAGAAACAAGAAATAGAAAAGTGAAGCTGTGTTATTTTTGGTGCAGTTCAAACGGCGTGCAATGCCTAATTCTCAAACCCATGCTCTCTGTTCCTATGGGAGATGTGACATCCAGCCATCCCTTGTGTACTTTGACTTTAGGGTATGATAGTCTAGTTTCCTCTGGTTCTCTTGCTCAATGTGTTTCTGTCTGAGACGGAGCCATTCTGAAACAGGACAGTTATGGTGCAACTTGAGCGGGTACGCGGCAGCGCCTAGATCAAACTTCTGGCTATAGACCAGTTCTCATCTGCAGGAAAGACAGGAGTCAGCTGCACCTTTGTTGCCACAGGACTCCTCTCAATTCAGATGATACAGCTTGCTTCTGTCCTGGTAAAGATGGGAAAGAAACTTCTTTATCTATCCTGTACCTTTTCTGGGAAGGTCAAATCAAAAGCATGCCTAGGAGATTAGCTTTGGGCATTAAAGCAAAAGTCAGGTTTCTGGATTTAGAGATCCCAGGTGTGTGGGGGGTTAATCTTGGCTGGCCACCAGGTGCCTACCAAGCCACTCTGTGACACCCCCCTCCTCAGTGAAGAAGTCAAAACACCGGTGTGTTTTCAACATCACTTGTCATGGTTTAACCCCAGCCAGCAACGAAGCACCACAACCACTCACTCCCTTCCCCTGGTTGGGACGGAGGAGAGAGTTGGAAAAGTAAAACTGAGAGAACTTGTGGGTTGAGATAAAGGCAGTTAGTAAAGCAAAAGCTGTGCTTACAAGCAAAGCAAGATAAGGAATTCATTCCCCCCTTCCCATTGGCTCCACCACACATAACGGTTACTTGAGAAGACAAACGCCATCGCTTTGAACCAACCTTCCTCCTTTATTCCTGTTCCTTCCTTCTTTCCTGTTCCTTCTTTCCTGTTCCATCCTCCTTCCCTGTTCCTTCCTTCTTTCCCTTTCCTTTCTTCTTCCAGCTTTCTGTGCTGAGCATGACATCTGACACTATGGAATATCCCTTTGGTCACTGGGGTCAGCTGTCCTGGCTGCATCTCCTCCCAACTCCTTGTGCACCCTAAGCCTCTTTGCTGCTGGGGTGAGAAGCAGAAAAACATCCCTGCATTATCAGTGCTGCTTTTGGCACAAAGCCAAAACACAGCCCTGTACTAGCTACTGTGAAGAAAATGACCTCTCTCCCAGCCAAAAGCAGCACCCTGCTCTTGCTACAGAGAACAGCACCCTGAGGGCTACTATGGGGAAAGTTTCCATCCCAGCCAGACCCAATACACCATGTTTCTGAAAATGAATCATTGGTTTGTTTATCCTGAAACTTTAAATGGCTTTTGAGTATTCAGGCAGTTTATTTGGAAACAGAAAAAAAGGGTTTTGCTGAGCTTTTTGTACCTCTAGTGAAGGATCTGTCCTTCTAAATACAGAGAACAGAACGTTTCCAACCCCTCATGTTGTGCCTTTGTTGGTCTCCTGTACAGCATTTTAGCTGTGCAAATTGAATTTGCCCTTGAACTTGGATCCTTGTTAAGTATAGTAAGTTAGAAGTTGTGATACTCCAAACTGTGTGAGTGTCAGGCATGGTAACTCTGCATTAGCAATATGTAGCTGAAAAATCTGCTGCCTGGAATATCTGCACAGCAGCACAGCTGCTTTCACCTCAGTGGCATGACTTCAATTTTACAAAGATAATACCCCAGATCAGAATTCAGCCATCTGTCTGCTGAGAGGAACGACAAGCCTATTCCTATCTTAATAATTAAAGAATATTCCTAATGACCTTTGAAGAGCTCTTGCAATTTGACAGCAGGAAATTAGCCTTTCAAATAAGTGGCAAATATTTTAAAGCAGGCTTTTTAAGTGGTTTCCTTAGCAACCACTCCTCCTTGGCGATGGACGCCCGCTATTAAGTATCGTGCTGGGCTCGGATTAGCTTTGCAATATTAAAGACACTTGTTTAAAACACTGCCAGGTCATGCACAGTTCCTTGCTGTCCAACAGCCCCCAGAGCACAGAGGGAAGCTTGCTGCCTGCCAGGCTTTTTTCCAACCAGGGCAAGGACACACCTCTTGGTGCTGAGCTAGCATAGGTGCCTGGATGGGTGGAGAAGCCTGCCCCGCTCACCATTGGCTGCTCAGTGAGGAACTGGGGGGTTTATTTCTCCTTCATCTCCCCCTCCAGCCCCAAGAAAATGCTAGTGGTTTGTGATTCCCTGTTAAAGAGCTGAGCTTGTATTCTTTTTTTCCCCCCTTTTCTCTCAAGCGTCTGGGGCATCAGGTAATTTATCCTTTGATCCCCTATCCAGTGCAGTGAGCAACAGGAATGTAAAGTCATTAGCACAGTTACTGGTGGAGAATCTGGGAAGAACCATTAATATAAAGAATATATCTAGAATATAAAGAAGAAGAATATATATAGAATATAAATATAAAAAAAATATAAAGAAGCCCCTCTTCTGCTCTGCTCCCAAGCTGTACAGTTGGTTATTCTGATTTGGATTGCCTTCCCTATTTGCTTTGGATGTCTGGGATTTGAGGCAGCTTTAGCAAAACCCACCTGAGAATCTCAGTGAAAACAAATGCTGTTCAGGGGAAATGTTTAGCAAGGATCCTAATGGAGGGGACTTGCCAGCAGGTTGTCATCAACCCCAGCAGTGTGAGGGCTCTGGAGACAGGCTTATCTCTGTTTCTGACTGAAGGTCAGCGCTTGTTCTTGCTGCCACAGTGTAAGGAGTAAGAGCCATTTTCTCCTGATGCCTCCTCACTCTGTGCCTTTGCTTGCTGCAAAGCCTCTCTGTGGGGCTTCTCAAAAACTATGCAAACCTGGAGCAGCATGTGACAGCTGCTGTACGTACTCTCCCTGCGTACACTGCTGAGCACAGTGAGTTCTTTAACTCTACCCTGGCACCTAGGAGTGCACTGGGAAATACCAAGTCCTACCCATAGACTCCTAACTGAAATTAATCAGGGTGTTGCTTTGAGAGACAGGCAGCTCCTCTGGCTTCTGTGCTAAAATTGGAGCAGGTATTCAAGAGGGAAGAAGAGGGGCTGCCAGTGCCTGCGTCTCTGACAGTCACTGCATTGTTGGGTCTGAAATAGCTCGTGTCTGTTGACCTTCAGAGCTGGGCTGTGACGACCTTTTTTGGGTGACTTGGAAGATAGGGTGCAAAAGTGAGGTAAACCCTGACAAGCATCATTTCAGAGCGACAGTATTCTGATACTTGGGTTTCTTTAGATAAGCCTGCTCTGTAGGAACATCTTCCTGCTCAGCCATCGTTTTCTTTCTGCAATTCTCAAGAGAAAAGCTTTTCTAGAACTTATACAGATAAAAAAAGAGTGCTTCCTGACCATGGTTACTACTTTGTGTTGTGGTTTTGAAGGCAGAAATCAGCATAAGTTTCTGAAGGTGGACATCATGCAGAAGTCAGCTCGTGTGACCCAGTCTGTGGCATTACTGTACTTAATAGCAGGTTTTATTATTGTTGATTTTGATTGTTATTGTATTGATGCTCTACTCATCTGTCTGTAGTTGTTGTAATGCAACCACTGTCTGCTGTTACAGAAAGGGTTACTACTTCATCCTAAGAGCAAATAGGAAGAATGAAATAACAGGCACTGAGAGTTGTAAATCCACACCTCTTCTCTCAGACAAAAACTAGGTAATATTCAAGGTAAAATGTGTGTTTGTAAGAAATGAAAAGACAAAGCCTGCATGCAAAGTGAAGTGAAATCCTGTTTTTACAAGTGAATCTGTCAGGTTATAGGGTATGACTCAAAGGATGAGGAAAAGTCCTTTAAAGGTCCCTTCCAACCTAACACCGAATCATGAAGGTTGGAAAAGACCTCCAAGATCATCTAATCCAACCATTCCCCTACCACCTATATTACTTGCTAAATCACATCCTAAAGTACATTATCCAACCTTTCCTTCAACACCCTGAGGAGTGGTGACTCCACCCCCTCCCTGGGCAACCCGTGCCAATGTCCAACCACTCTTTCTGAGAAGCAAATGTCTCCTCATTTCTAACTTGAACCTCCCCTGGCACAACTTGCAGCCATTCCCTCTTGTCCTATCACTAGTTATCTGTGGGAAGAGGCTGACTCCTTGCTCACCACAGCCTCCCTTCAGGTAGTAGTAGAGAGCAAGAAGGTCTCCCCTCAGCCTTCTCTTCTCCAGACTAAACAGTCCCAGTTCGCTCAGCTGCTCCCCATCAGACTTGTGTTCCAGCCCCTTTCCCAGCTTCGTTGCCCTTCTACACATTCTATGATTCTATGAATCCTCCAAGAATCCTCTTGTTGACTTAGCACAGACTGCACCAGCTCCACAGGAGGATGGATGTGTTCAAAATCACATCCAGCACTAAAGGAAAGCTTCAGCAATGTGCAACCTTTGTTTGCTTTTGGCCTGAGAGTGTCACATGGAAACACTGTGTGCAAGCAACACACCTCTGTGGTCTGTGTGCTGTCTTTGCCTGCTTTGCCATCTGCCTCCTTTACACACCCATTACAGTCAGTGGGAGTCTGGGGTGCCATGTCATCCCTGTGGTTCTGTACTTGCAGAGCATCTGCTGCTGACAGCTGCCAGTTTTGGTTGTTATAAAAGTTGGATTGGTTTGGCCTGTGAAGCAGATGTTTATCCCTGTGGGACAGGGTGGGTGGCAGGGACAAGCACCTGGATGCACGTGGAGTAGAGGTGATGAGAGCAACCAGAAGTGAGTCTGCTGCTGAGACAGTATTTATGGGGAATTGCACTTTTTACTGATTAAGGTGAGATACCCAAGCTGGGGGTTTTGTCAGTCCAGCTGCAGGGATGAGGTCCTTTTCTAGGCTGTATCAGAGGTGTGAAGCACTAACTGAAAACTCTTTCAGCAAGATAACCCAAGCCTGTGGCTGAGTTCTTGCTTACTTCATCATCTTGGCTTCACCTCTGCTTCTCTTCTGCAAAGTAGAAGCAAGAAGACTTCTCAGCCTCAGGAGGAGTGTTGTGAGGGTGATCACAGGAGCCGTTGTGAGGAGTTTGGCAGAGGCTGGGTGAGCTCCTGGGCTGGCTGTTGAGGGGAGCACCAGTCCACAAGCAGCATGAGGCCGAGCAGCCAGCTCATTACTGCATCACAGGTAACTCCGTCAGCATCCTGCATAGCTAATATGAAGCTCTGCTGAAATGTGAGGGCACTTTCCTTGCCACTCTTGGTTTCCTTCAGGAACTGAGGAGGATTATAGGAATGTCCCATCTAACATGTACAGCTGCTCTCTGTTTGCACTGCCTGGAGCACCAACGTTTGTGCTGGTCCTTCCCCAGTGCCCAGTGCCACAAAACCATCCCAGCCTTCTCCAGCTGTGGCCAGAGAGGCAACCCTTTCCTGTCCAAAGGCAAAATGTCACATGGAAAAAACCTGCTGCTCTCATGGGGTTGGACTTGATGGTCTCTTGAGGTCCCTTCCAACCCCTATGATTCCATGATTTATCCTGAGGGATGACAGTGAGGGGGCATTAGCTTGGCAGTTGTTCTGAGCAGCCTTCTGTGCAGTGCCAAAGACAACGGTCTTCCAGGTCTTCAAGGTGTTGGGCTTAAGCTGAAGGAGGGGAGATTTAGATTAGCTACTAGGAAGAAATTCTTCTCTGTGAGGGTGGGGAGGCCCTGGCACAGGGTGCCCAGAGAAGCTGTGGCTGCCCCTGGATCCCTGGCAGGGCTCAAGGTCAGGTTGAATGGGGGTTTGGGCACCTTGGGCTGGTGGTTGGTGTCCCTGCCCATGGCAGGGGGTTGGAGCTAGATGGGCTTTGAGGTCCCTTCCAACCCAAACTATTCTGTGACTCTATCATTCTACATGGATGAATCTGAAAATCTTTCAAATAAAATTGTCAAGATCTGTGGGAGCTGCTGGTGCTTCAGAGACATGTTCACATGCTGCTTCTGTCTTCACAGCTCTTAATGCTAAATTGCAGGGAGAGGCTGGAGTGCAACTTTTCCAACACGCTGCTTTAGGTCTGGGCTGAAACTGCAGATCCTTCCTGCACGCTGCTGCACCACAAAGAGACTCTGTGCAGCTGAGGAGACCCGGCCCTTCTCCAGAACATCTCTGCAGCGTCTGATAAGCTGTACTCCAGGCACACCGGAGACATTTCAGGGAGCCAAGACCAGCTGTTAGACCACCACTAATACCGTTGTCAAGGTAAGTTCAGTTGTCTGCTGTTTCAGCAATGCCTCTTCTGCACTGGTGTCTGTTGTCTCTTGTTGCTTGGCCTCTGCACTGAGACCTCTGCTGACCACAGCAGGAACAACGTGCCCGTTCTGAACTCAGTGTGGTGCTCCGGGAGCCTTTGGAACTGCAGCGCTTTCAGACTGTCTTTTAACTACCTCATTTTAAATGCCACGTTAATAAACGTTGCGTATCACTTCTCCACCACATTGGAACACTTGACCTTTGCACAGATTGCTTTCAAAATATTTGACAAAGCCATACACAATATTATCCTTATTTCCTACTGGAATTTCTAAACCATCTGACTAGAAACAACATAAGGGAGATGGAAATGAACAGGACTGCAGTGTGGGTTGCACAGTAACATGTCAGTTAATGCAAACGGTATGGTACCATGGAGCTTATCACTGCCTCCACTGCCCTGCCAGGAGGGTGCAGAGAGGTGGGCGATGGTCTCTTCAGCCAGGGGACAGGAGATGGGACGAGGGGCAATGGGCTCAAGCTGGGCCAGGGCAGGGTCAGCTCAGCTGGGAGGGCAAAGTTCTTCCCTGGCAGAGTTGTGGGGCTGTGGCACAGGCTGCCCAGGGAGGGGGCTGAGTCCCCAGCCCTGGGGGTGTTTAACAGCTGGGGAGATGAGGTGCTCAGGGATCGGGTTTAGCACAGGACAGGGACAGTTGGACTTGATGATCTTAAAGGGCTTTTCTAACCTTGGGATTCTGTGATCTTCTTTCAGTGAATGCTTTGATGTTTTAAAGCTGGAATACAGGCAAAGCAGAGTGCCTGGTACAGCACAATATACAGCAGCAGCAAATCGAATTTGTTTGGCTCAAAGCACAAGGTAATGAGCTTAAGTGGTTTTGTGGTGCAGCAAAGTTGAATTTCACAGCCCTCAGTCTGTGACAGCAAGAAATGTCACAGATATGAGACACCAGCTGCGGATGGCCCAGCTCCTGCTTGGGTACCTTCCCAACAAGTATAAATTAGAGAGGTTGGGTGTCAGTTACAGGTGGACAGCCCAGCTGGCAGGACAGACCTGCAGATGCGTGGAAGGCAAAAGAAATGAGTAGCTGTAATGCAGCTGGCAGCTTCGTCTGCGGGCACATCCACATGGTAACAGGAGATGGGTTCAGGGGAATAGAATATCCAGCCAGTGAAAGCACCAGCAGCTCACACAGATCTTGACAATTCTATTTGAAAGATTTTCAGATTCATCCATGTAGAATATGATAGAGTCACCGACTGGCTTGGGTTGGAAGAGACCTCAAAGCTCATCTAGCTCCAACCCCCTGCCATGGGCAGGGACACCTTCCACTAGCCCAGGGTGCCCAAAGTCCCATCCAGCCTGGCCTTGAGCCCTGCCAGGGATCCAGGGGCAGCCACAGCTTCTCTGGGCACCCTGTGCTAGGGCCTCTCCACCCTCATAGGGAAGAATTTCTTCGTAGTGGCTTATCTAAATCTCCCCTCCTGCAGCTTAAACCCATTACCCCTCATCCTATCCCTTGGTGCCCTTGCAAACAGTCCCTCTCCAGCTCTCCTGTAGCCCCTTCAGGGACTGGGAGGTGCTATAAAGGTCTCCCTGGAGCCTTCTCTTCTCCAGACTGCACAACCCCAACTCTCTCAGCCTGGCTTTGTAGGAGAGGTGCTCCAGCCCTCTGATTATCTTCACAGCCCTCCTCTGGACTCACTTCAACAGGTCCGCATCCTTCTTAAGTTGGGGGCACCAGAGCTGCACACAGTACCCTGGGTGGGGTCTGGAAACAGCACTCCGGAGGAGGTTGGAGTCCTGGTGTATAAGTTATCCATGGATAAGGCGGCCAATGGTACCTGGGGTGCATAAAGAACGAGTCAGGAGGCTGGAGCCAGGCTCTGCTCAGGGGTGGCAGCCACAGGACAAGGGGCAGCGGGTGCAGCTGGAGCAGAGGAGGTTCCATGGGAACATGAGGAGGAACTTGTTCCCTGTGAGGGTGAGGGAGCCCTGGGACAGGCTGCCCAGAGAGGCTGGGGAGTCTCCTTCTCTGGAGACATCCAAACCCACCTGGATGTGTTCCTGTGGGATTTAGTCTGGGTGATCCTGCTCTGGCAGGGGGGTTTGACCGGGTAACCTTTTGAGGTCCCTTCCAACTCCTAACAGTCTGTGGCCCTGTGGAGCATCTGTGATGCTGTGCTCTCTGGTGCAAGGAAAGGCTGAGCGAGCTGGGGCTGTGTAGCCTGGAGACGACTGAGAGGGGGATCTGATCAGTGCGTATGAAGATCCGCAGGGTGGGTGGTGACGGGGCCAGCTCCTTTCACTGGTGCCCAGGGACA
>VZTU01035410.1:0-12894 GCA_013400835.1 Zapornia atra | reverse complement strand
TGTCCTCATCCATGGGCTTCGGTTTCACCGAAGGGACATCTAGTTTCACCATGGACTCCACCACGAGCTGCAGGGGAAACTTTCTCTTCACATTCTTCATCCCCCCCCTCCTGCGGGCCTGGCCTTGGAGTCTGTGCAGCTTGTTACATCTTCTCACTCCCGCTCCGGTGGCAAAGTGTGCCTGCCAGCAGTTTTTTTTCTCCTATATGTGATTCACAGAGGCGCTATGACCAGCTCTGATAGGCTTAGTCTCAATTTGGCCTTGAATGTACCAGTGTTTTCAAAATACGGGGCTGCAGAAAGCTGTAACTGCAGCTTACAAGAGGCACTGAAGCAGCACAGTTACACCAAACTACAATAGAGGCCAATGTGTGCTATGGAATTTCTTTTTTGCTGACTTGTACAGAAGAAAACATCAGCCTGTAATGATGCATTATGACACAAAATAACGGGGGATGAGAAAAAGGTGCAGAGCAAATGCTGGGATAGAAATCTTCCTGCAGCATTATCAAAAGATTCAAAGCCACTTACTGACTTTTTTGCTAGTATAAGCATGAATCAGCTTAACAACACAGTTGCCAGTGTTATTGAACATGGAAATGATAAAGCAATATGTATTAGTACTGTGAAGAATTCTGGGGTAGATGAGAAATTATATACAAGTTCTGCAAAATGAAACACTTATGTGCATAATTGTGCTAGATTTATTAGTAAGAAATGCAGTAATAATGTCTTGAAAACAACTAATTTTCAAAGAAAAAAACCCCCGCTTTCTTTGAATAGATTTTTAATTTATGTAGTCAGAGATTAAAGTATTTGAAAGAATTTTCAATAGAAATTAGGCCAAAATTAGAAAAATGAATAAGGTGGATATGGTCCTTAAAGTCCTTCCTTGTATGCTTTTCAATTATATTTTACAAGACTGTGGAAGGGGTTTGCATTCTTTGATTACTTGGATTCAGCTCTTGACTCTCATCTGCACATTAAGATGTACACCATTAGAAAAGAACTGACAGTAAAGTGATTGAACTACATAGATACAGGAACTATCCAGATTAGTGATAGCATGCCAATCAGGTTGGCTACCTACATTTACAGTATATAGGAACTTTCCGCTTATGTCCTTTATAGAGGTTGGTCTGAACTCCCCAAATATGGTATACACTTTGATTAAGTGGTCTTGGAGGAAAATATGATTATAGAGCTAGAAAGAAGGCATTTCACAGTTCTGGGTTCCTAAGAGCTCTATGTTGGGTTCAAAGTTAATGAGGGGAAAAAAAAGAAAAAAGGGATGACGATTCAGGAAATTAAAGGCTCAATAAAAATTACTCAGTTTCAATGTACATCAATTACGGAAATCATGCTATCAGGACATGTTTGTTTAAAACCATAATGAATTATTAAAAATATTTTTGGAGCTTGAGATTTTTTTTTTTTTTTCACAAGAAAGAAGGCTTAATAGAAGCATTTTTACTTTGGCAGTTTAACAGAACAAAACAGCTAGCACACACCAGTGAGGACTGACTTCAGTTGGGTTTTTAATATCTCTTCAGATAGACACTCCATACCCTTTCTGGAAAACTTATCCCAGTGTTTGACCACCCTTTAAGCAAAAAATTGTGGGTTTTATTTATTTTTAAGAGGAATTTGCTGTGTTTCAATCTTTGCCTGTTGCCTCTTATCTGTCATTGAACACCACTGAAGAGTCTGGCTCCATCTACCTTACTCCCTCCCATGAAGGGTTAGTACACATTAATAAAGATCCCCTCTTAGCCTTCTCTTCTCCAGGATAACCTATCCCAGCTCCAGACCCTTCATCATCTTAGTTGCCATGTGCTGGACTCTCTCCAGTATGGCCATGTCTCTCTTCTACTAGGGAGCCCAGAACTGGACACAGAACCTGGCCTCACCTGTGCCGAGTAGCAGGGAAGGATTACCTACCTCCACCTGCTGGCAACACTCCTCCTGGGGAGTTGTTGTTTGCCTTTGCCAGGTGGGCACATTGTTGGCTCATGTTCACTTTGCTGTCCACCAGGACCCACAGGTCCTTCTGAGCAGCCACTTTCCAGCCAGTCAGCACCCAGTGTGTCCACACTCATGAACTTATTCCACCTGACTCTTTAAACTGTATTTCTCCAATTCAATACTTCCTAAATTATTTTTTTTCAAATAATGAAGTCCCAAATGAATTAGAACATACTGTATTGACTTGCAATCAATTATATCTTCAGAGGTTATATTTGTTATATTTTTGTTACAGTCAATATCCTTATGGATCCTTATCAATGTCTGAATTATAGTTGCTGGAAGTGCTTCAAATCCACACCTTTTTTTTTTTTATCCATTCTCTTTTGGGTTGTGTTAAGGATGCTAGACTGAAGTGAAAGGTCTCTGGAAGGCAAATTTCTTTCAGAATAGCCTTGAGGAATATCTTTGGGCACAGAATTCTTATTAATCTGTCACCATCTTTTGATGTAGTAAAAAAAACCCTGAACCCCAAATTATTTACTGAGAGCTAAAACTGTATTAACATGATACACATACTTTAGAATACTGTCCTTTTCCTAGGAGATTGGCATTCATGAAATTGCTTATCTGATCAGCACTGATCAAAGCATTTTGTGGCAGGGATGCGAAAGAAATGAATGAAATATTCTGTATAAAACTAGAAAGTAATAAGAGTGATAAAGATGTCTTTCTTTAGGTGTCTGTGAGGACTAATCACAATGAAGAATGTATTAGAACAAACACCACATAAAGTATATAATATATAATTAGCAATTTTAGAGATACATCTAATAAAGGCTACCCGTCTAGTCAAATCCTCATTTAATTCAAATGAGATAAATGTTGAAATTTTGCTGGTTTGGATCAGATGTACGGGATCAATTTCCTTGATGGTCTGAATAAATTAATTCCTAATCTAGAAATTATTAATATTAAACTCTAATAATTTTATTCTAGAGCTTATTTCAAGAGCCCATTTTTAATGAAGGCAAAAGGTCAATTTAGTAATCTTGAATTAAAAGAATAAATGAGACAATGAACGGATGCCTGGAGTGTTCATGCTTCACCAGATACAGGTTACAGTGATAAAGGTTACCTTTAGTTGAAATAAACCAAAGTAATTGTGAAATCATTGGCAATTTAAGGGAGAAAAAAGACAATAATTAAAGGACTTTCATCTACCTTTGACATCTACATTGATTATCTATTGAAAACACTATAAAGTACTTGGGAGATGGAGGAAGGAGGCTTGTTTTCTTCCTGTTTTTTAGTCATGAAAGTCAGCTATGTATATACAGAGAGAAGATTTTACAGACATGCAGTAACAGGTAATTTTTTTTTTCTTTTTTCTATAGCAACTATAACATACCAAAATGGGTATAATGAAAAAGATGGAGAAAGAATCATAACAACAGTTAAATCTTAAGAATTAGTTGCTATAACAAATCACACAAGGAATATATTAAAAGTTACAGACAGCCAATAAATATTAGTTGAGGTTTTTTAGACATAATACATTGTGAAGAGGTCCCACAGTTACAGAAAAATTAACATATTGGTTTAATTTTGTAGATTTTTTTTTTGTATTCCCAGTCATCAGGTTCCTAATATGTTATCAGTTGGTATTCTTGTGAGAATAACAGATCATGAGAGCTAACATTCTGCAGGAAATTTAATTTCATTCCCTTGCTGCGTTGCAATATGATATACATATGTCAGATGAAATTCTGATAACTGTAGACTAGTTTGTAGACTTAGCTCTTCAGAATTTTGTACAGTACGCTGCAGCAGTTCACAGCTATTTAATAACATAACATTTCAAAAGTGTCATGCAGCTTACTACTAAAATAACGATTAATAAAAGTTTGCTAAAATCCCACAAAATCTAAAAGGATAAAATAATCTATATATTGTTTTGAATTGCAGTATGGAAATGTCTGTTGTTATTATACAGTGGTGCAGTAAATGATACTCTTACCAAGACTAATTGCACTCCTTGCAGAGTTGATTCTGCTAAAAATATTTATTGATTAATAGCAAAGAGTTGGAATAAAATGTCAGTAAAGGAAAAAAGAAAAGGCAATGAGGCTTTTTTCAAAGTTTCATATAAAAAAAGGGAAATATTTAGTCATTTGTCAGAAGGTTTTGGGGGTTTTTTTGAACCTTTTTTTAAAATAAATGTCTTCAAGTCCTGAATTTCTAAAAATAGAATTTTCATGCAGTAATGCATGGAATATGATATTATGAATTTCATGTGCATTAAGGTTACTCCTTAGGCCTATGGACTCAAAGAAGATTCTATTTTAGATTTTATTGTAGTTGCATATTTGCAAAGTGAAGATAAGAAACTCTTAGGCTCAGAAAATGCTGTTTGTCAGTGTTGGGGGTAATAGCTTCATATATTCTTAAATGTTTTAAGAAATTTATAAATATGCAAATGGAACATAAATTCTTCAAATTAAAAAAAGATAAAACATTACTTGTAGTTAATACTAACTATAGAAAATAAAGATACTGTCTCAACACGGATACTTTAGAAACTGAAGAATTCCTACATGAAGTCATTTGATTTGCTTTTTTACTTGCATAAAATTTTCATTCTTTTCTGAAGAAAGATAATACTAAGAAGTTTGATTTTGCAGGATCAAATAAAATACTAAGTGCCCTTACCTCAGAATTATTTATATTTAAAATGTTCTTGGAAATACTTAGAACTACAGAACCAGCAAGATGCATTTATCTTCAACGGGAACCAGAATTTAGATACTAGTTGTGCCTCTGTAATCAGGAATTCTAGGATTTGGATGTCTTTCATCTTGTCACTTTTACAAGAGTGATGTTAACTCATTCTCAGTGCACAAATTCGGCACTTTAATTCTGAGGATCCATAGTATCAAGAAAAAAGCAAAATACTAAGGTGATAAAGGCACTTTCCAGGATGCTGGTGTTTGGATAAGTTTCTTAACACTTTATCTTTCCATGTTCAGAATATTGCCTTATATTCTGATACTGTACTAGATTTGCATGGCATAATGGGAAGGCTACAGAAGTGACTTCTGTGAGAAACTGCTAGAAACTTCAAAAATGTCCACTACAGCCAACACCAGCCAGCTCCAAGATAGACCTGCCACTAGCCAAGACCAAGCCCATCAGCAACAGTAGTAGCACGTCTAGGATAGCATAGTTAAAGGGAGGGCGGGGGGGAAATCCAGCACAAGAGCAGCTGGAAGAGTGTGAATATGTGAGAGAAATATGTCAGTTTTGCAGATGTCAAGGTCATTGAAGAAGGAGGGGGAGGAGGTGGTCCAAGTAACAGAGCAGAGATTCCCCTGCAGCCCATAGAGAAGACCATGGTGAAACAGGCTGTCCCCCTGCATCGCATGGCAGTTGATTATGGAGCAGATACCCACTTGCAGCCCATGGAGAACCCCACACTGCAGCGACTGGATGCACCTGAAGGAGGCTGTGATCCTGTGGAGAGAGTAGCCCACCCTGTAGCAGGTTTGCTGACTTGTGACCCTGTGTGGGACCCGTACTGAAGCCTGAAGGTCTGCACCCTGTGGAAAGAGACCCCACGCCGGAGCAAGAGTGTGAGGAGTCCTCCCCCTTGAGGAGGAAGGAGCAGCAGAGACAACACATGATGAAATGTCCACAACACTCACTCCCTGTCCCCCTGTGCTGCTCTGTGGGAGGAGGCTGAGAAATCAGGAGTCTAGGAAGGGAGGAGAGGGGGGAGGTATTTTAGACATTTGGGTTTATTTCTCATTAACCTACTGTGATCTGATTGGTAATAAATTAATTTTCACCAAGTTGAGCCTGTTTTGCCTGTGATAGTAATTGCTGAGGCATCTCCCTGTCCTTATCTCAACCCACAAGCCAGAGCAGTTTGATGTCCATCTAAGGTCAGCCAACCACTTACACATAATCAAATGATAAATTATCCATACAAATATTTGCAATCTTTAGCTATTGTGTCATAAGAAATTTAGTTTGGAATACTTACTTTGTATCTGAGTTATAATGATTTATGAGTACATGTGGCCTTATAATTAGCAATTGTAATGATATCATGACATCCCAAACAGCAACCTGCAGCTATCAACCCTTGCTATAACTGTGCTGTGTTTGTAATTCCTCCTCACATAGCTGTAGGCTGTTAACAGTGTACCCCTTAACCTCATCTCCTTCTGATTAAGCAAGACCAGCACTCTCAATTTCTGCTTTTAAGATGTGCTGAAAGCCCCTAACCTTTCAGATATGACCTTTTCCTTTTCCTCTTTGTTCCCTTTTTTTTTCCTTTTTTACCCCTGACAAGTGTTTATCCCACATACACTGTGGTCACTGTTTCAGAACAGCTCTTGAACTCTTACACTTTGAATTAGAATGAATGATTCAAGGTCCCTGACCACCTTGATAGTCCTTCACTGGAGACTCTCAAGTGTCTTGAAATTCCTCTCAAAGTAGAGTTTTAAAATTTTTCCAAGTGAGGCCTCACCTGTATAGTGCAGAAAGGGGTGATCACTTCCCTCATTTGATGGCTACATGTCATCTAATATAGCTCAGTTTGGGGCACTTGAGTCTTTTTGATATATTGGTCATTTTCATCATGGCTGTTTTTCAAACAGTTTGTCCATGTTGTACTGATGCATGCAGTTATGCCACTCTGGGTATAGAACTTTGAAATTTACCTTGCTAAACTAATGCAAAATGGAATTTTTTGTTTTTACATGGGTACTTTTAACATCTCATTGCCTACTCCAGAGTCATATGAAATACTTATTTCTCATTCTGTTTTTTCATGTGAAAAGTCCTCATCAAGAAAATTTGTGTTCTGTGTCCTTATTAAAGAATTTATTTCACTTCTTGATCCTCTGTTAGACACTTTGTGGTCATTTTCACCTTGAACAGATCAAACCTAAAAATTACCTGCTACTGTAGAAAGTGGTCATTAATGCCTCAGCAGTAATGAACATTACGGCAATAAACAACCAACAGCAATTTTACATACTTTCAAATGTGTTCTAAAGGAACTTCACAATTAAAAGAAATACTAATTTAAAGGAAATAATCTTGTACAAGAGTGCTTAAGTTATCTATTAATGTTGATTACATTTACAATGTAGTATAGAGACTATTTAACATCTATCAAATTAGTACTTTGTGTGATTTTTTCTTAAATTTGTATGTCTGAGCTTTGATAATATTTTCTTATTTATTTGAATTGTTAAACAGAACAAATATATTTCCTACTTATTTTTCTTCTCTTAAGAAACTGTTCCATTTTCCCTATGTTTATAAGTAGTAAACTAAAAAATAGCATCTCAGTAATTAGTCTTGTAAGTTTTATCTGCATTTTCTATTTGAATATCCATACATTTACAATTTGTTCCCACTGTTTTCACTGAAGAAAATAATGCAGATTTATGTTAGACTAGTTCATAGAATTATAGAGACACAGAATATCCTGAGTTGGAAAGGACCCATAAGGATCAGCAAGTCCAACTCCTGGCTCCACACAGGACCAGCCATGTGACTGTGTGCATCTTCCAGATGTTTCTGGAACTCAGTCCAGCTCACTTCTGTGACCACTTCTCTAGGGAGCCTGTTCCAGTGCTCAAGCACCCTCTCCGTAAAGAACCTCTTCTTAACATCAAGCCTACACCTTCCCTGTCTAAGCTTTACTCTCTTCCCTTGGGTTCTATTGCTGGCCACCAAAGAGAGGAGATTGGTGCCTGCCCCTTTGCTTCCCCTTATCAGGAAGCCATAGACTGCAATGAGGTCTCCCCTCAGCCTCCTCTTCTCCAGGTTGTATGAATCAAGGGACTTCAGCATCTCCTCGTAAGACTTCCCCTCCAGACTCTTCATCATCCTTGCTTCCCTCCTCTGGACACTATCCAATATTTTTATGTCCCCCTTGTAGTGTGGTGCCTAAAACTGCACACACTACTGGAAGTGAGGCTGCACCAGCGCAGTGTAGAGTGGGACAATCACCTCCCTGGACTGTCTGACAATGTCATGCTTGATGCACCCCAGGATACGGTTGGCTTTAAGTGTTGCTTTAAGTTTTCACCATAAAAAATAATTTTGAATATTTTGGTCTTATTTCAGTATTTCAAGCTTGATTGTACTTTCTCAGACCTTATCGTATGGAAGAAAAGTGATCACAAAGAAAGATTTCAGAACCTGCTCCAAAACCAGCATCAATCAAATAAGAGGAATGAACAAAAAAACTCTCAAAACATAAAAATAACCAAAGTTCCCTTGCAGACTAGCTTTCCAATAAATGTATCAACTTCTCTTAAAGTTTTATACTTCAAGACATTATTTGATCATTTAATATTACTAGTAGCACAATGATATATTGCTTAAATAGATTCATACCTGAAAAAAATTCTGAGAACAGGCAGACATGATCACCCTTCTGTTACCTGGGTCACAGAGTTTTTCAGTAGTTTTTTTCCATAGCAGATATTTTACAAGGTTATTCCTTCCCTAGAATAGGGTAGTCCATTCTTAACTAGGCTGTTATTAGAAACCTGGAAAAAGAAATTGTCTTTCACTATCATTTTTTAATAGAAAAGCTAACCAACCTCAGAAAGAATTTAATAATGTAAATAACACCCTGTTTTCTTGAGGACAGAAGACAATTAGAGAATCTCACTTGTTAAAAAATTTGCCTGCAGTAACTTGCTATCCTGCCTTGTCCTGGAACTAGATCAGTGACTGTAGTGACGAGTTATATTTTATTCATTGGTCATCATCATTGCTGTACAGATGCCCAGAGGAGTTAACTGCTTTCATTCATTTCTTGCAAAGAATTCAGCAATATTTAAATAGGTTTTTTGCATAGATAAATTGAAAAAAGCGCTCATTTCTCCCTATACTTTCTCATGTTTGGGTCTCTATACTAGAAAATGCAATTTATAAAATCTCATTTTTCTATATTTGAATTAATTGTCCTTTTTATTACTAAGCTGGTGTGATGTTGTCACCCAGCAGGCAAGCATCCACAGAATGACTCACTCACTGCCATTTCCTGTGAGTTGAAGAGAAAATAGAAAGAAGGCAAGAAGACTCATGGTTTGACATACTGGCTGTTTAAAAATTGAAGCAAAAACTATGTGTGCAAGCAAAGGAAAGAAGGAATTTGTCACTTCCATCAGCAGAGAAATGTTAGTCACATCCTGGAAAGCGGGGCCCTTAGTACCTTGAGAAGACAAATGTGATAATTGTGAATGTCCTCACTTATTCCTTACTTTCTCAAACATTTACTGCTGAGCTTAACATACAATACACAATATTACTTTGGTCGGTTCAGGTGAGCTTACCTGGATGTTTTTCCTCTCAGTTCTTGCTCACCCTACTTAATGGAGTGGAGGGGAATTCTGGGGAGTAAAGTGGAAAAAAGTAAAAGCATTGATATTGTTGAAGCAATGCTCAACAATCACCAAAGCACTGATTTGTTATCAACACTTTTACTAATAAATTCAAAACACAGCAGCACACAGGTTGCTAAGAAAACTAAGTACACACCAGTCAATCTGCATCCTTTATTCCATACCATTTACATCATTCTCAGGTCCTGCAGTATCCAACACATGAATAACAGATTCACAGAATCAGGGAATATTAGGAGTTGGAAGGCACCTTGAAAGATCATCTAGTCCACCGTCCCTGCCAAAGCAGGATCACCTAGAATAAATCACACAGGAACACATTCATGTGGGTTTTTAATGTCTCCAGAGGAGACTCCACAGCCTCTCTGGGCAGCCTGTCCCAGTGCTCTGTCACTCGCACAGCGAAAAATTTCCTCCTTATGTTCACATGGAACTTTTTATGCTCCAGCTTGCACCTGTGGCCCCTTGTCTTATCACTGGGCATCACTGAGAAGAGCCTGGCTCTATCCTCCTGAGTCGCACCCTTTACATATTCATAAACATTAATAAGGTCACCCTACCACTTTTTTCCCTGCCCTTTGTCTAAGAGCTACTCTTATCAAATGAATGTGCATCAAATATCCACAAAAGTCTATTGAGTTCATTGAGTCCATGACTTGGGCTCCATATGTTGTGGTTGTCACTGAGGACAAGAGAAGCAGCATACAGCGCTATTGGATGTCAAAGACAGCTCATGTTCAGTCATCACTACACTTGCCTGGCATCTTGCAAGAATCATCCTCGTTTGAGTGGATTGTGGTGGAGTAACATGGGTTACAATGCTTTAAACATTTATCCATTAAAACTGCAAATGATGAAATAATAGAAAATACGTCCAGGAGCTGTAAAAATTGGAGAGAATGTATTAAAACAATATAATTAAGGTACCAAAGTTGTAGTTTGTCATAAGAGTTCTGAATGGGTAATATAGCTTAAGCACTTCTTAATGTTGTTATGCTAGTCTCTCCTCTCATTGTTGATTGTATTAGGAAACTGCATAATGTTAAGTTGTGCCTGCTTAAAACCAGAACAGTTCATGGAGTTCAGCTCCCTAGGTAAACAGTTTTCATTTGACTAATTGTTTGGGGTTTTTTTCCCTTTTACCCAAAGCTGTTTGGGTTTATTTTTTCAGACTTATAACCAATTAACCTATACTAAAATACATGACCCACATTATCCCTCAAACCAGTGGCTTAAATCTTTATCAGCTGAAAATTCATCTTAAATTATTCTAATGCATCTCTCTGAAAACAATAAGCTTTTATGAACTTCACTAATATCTCATCTATTTTCAGATTTTTTTTTCCTTTTCCCCAAGTAAATAGTCACAGAATATATAAATAAGAAAGCAATAAAAAGCTCTGAAATTCAGGAATCAAATTTGTTTTGTTTTTCCAGGGTCTCAAATCCAGTGATGTGGTCAATAGGTCTGACAATCTGCAGAAAGTTTTGAAAGGGGACAGCCACTATTCAGAAGTCAAATGAGAAAAGATAAAAACAATCTGAAAGGTTTTACATACAGAACTGGAAAACCTATCTGACCATTTATCTTTGTGTAACCTGATTGATCCATAAATAAATAAAAAAACCAAACACAAACAAAACATTGAAGTGTAGAAATTTTCTTCTGAATAAAACAGAGAGACCAGGAGAGAAATCATAGGCATAACAGACAGCTTAAAAGTAAGTTAAAAATGGCTTCTAATTTAGGACAAGACATAGACAAGAATTAATGAGAGGCTATGTAAGGATACTTGCAAGAGTTAAGGACTGGAACAATGTAGCTATGTCTGTTTTGGTTTTTTGTTTGTTTATTGGGTGGATTTGTGGAATTTTTTTTTTATAGAGTTATAAAATGGCAAAGTACTGCCCAAATATAAACTCATATATTAATCTTCAGATTAAAAATCTCACCTGGTGTGCAGATTGCTCTGTGGAGGTGTGCTTTGTTTACATAATGTGACTAAAAGAATGAAAAAGAGGGAGTGTAATTCCAAAGGGAAAAAAAAAGGATTTGAGATAGATACAGATATTTGGCCATGCCTGCAAGAAACAGGGAAAGTGAGGTGCTAGTTAAAAGCAATAAGGTAAGTTTATTCTGCAAATTGATTTTTGATGCATCCACTCAGTAAATGCCCTGGAGTTTCAGAATTTCTCTGTGTGGCACTCAAAATTTCTAATGGAAAAATCATAGAATCATATAATAGAATCATAGAAAGATTTGGGTGTGAAGGCACCTTAAAAATTATCTTGGTCCAACCTCCCTGCCATGGGCAGGGACATTCTTCACTATATCAAGTTACTAAAAGCCTGAACCAGGCCTTGAATGCTTCCAGCAAGAGACCATCCACAGCTTCTCTGGGAAACCTGTTCCAGTGACTCACCACATTCGCAGTGAAGATTTTTTTCCTAATGTCTAACCTAAATCTACACTCTCTTAGTTTAAACTCATTACCCCTTGTCCTATAACTACACTCCCTGATAAACCATCCCTTTCCGGCTTTCCTGTATGCTCCCTTTAGGTACTGGAAGCCTGCAATAAGGTCTCCTCAGAAGAATATTTAAAGCTATTTCTTTCTCCTGTGCACTTAGATCTCCAGTCCCAGAATAGTTTTTTAGACCGTGTGGCTTTACACTCAAAGCCTTAGACCAATATGCCTGTGTTCCAATGATGGTTTTGTATTGCACTCGACCATCTAGAGCTCAAAACTATAAGCTGTTCTTGTGCCTGCCTTATTTTCTCTAAATGTGCTTCTGCAGCACATATCATTAATCCATTCACTAACTCCTAATGCAAAATAAATTAACAAAAAATCGTAGTACTGAGCTGCTTTCTCCTTTGGAATTTATTCAGCGTTACTCAGTAGTTACAGTGCACACTGGACCACATCCATGGGATTTTCTATGTATTTTCTCATAGTCCATTCATCAAAGTTTTTCCTTTCAGTATTCCACACTGCAGGCAGATGCATTTTGCCACTGGCAAAGGGAGTGAGAAGAGTAACAAGCTGCGCCAACACCAAGGCCAGGCCAGAAGGAGGGTGGGGAAAAATGAGGGCCCTCTGGGTGCTGGAAAGAGAGATTCCCCTGCAGCTCATGGAGAAGACCATGGTGGAGCGGGTGTCCCCTCACTACCCATGGCTAAGGACAGGGAGCAGAGAGGTCTACGGCCTGTGAAGAGATTGGTCCATGCCTCAGCAGGTTTGCCAGGGGACTTACGACTTTGTGGGGAAACAGGGCAGGAGATTCTGGGCCCAAACGCCAGCACCCATGGAAGGAAGTCCTGCTGAGAGGCCTGTAGTGAGGAGATGACTCCTTGATAGAGAGGACTCATGCTGCAGAAGTTTGCAGATATGAATCTTGCGTGGGTGGGACCCCACGGTGCAGCAGGGAAGTGTGTGTGTAGGGGTGGAATGTCCCCCCAGTTAAGACGGAAGACAACTCGGAAGGA
>VZTU01035399.1:0-19364 GCA_013400835.1 Zapornia atra | reverse complement strand
GAAAAGAAAAGAAAAGAAAAATTTTCAAGTTCCATCATGGTTTTCAAGTTTAGTGCTGACATGCCTGCCTAAGCTTTCTACTAAACTGGGATGAGTAGTCAACATCTGTTCTGAATAATTTATTTATTTTCGATTGCAGAAAATTGGCAGCTCCAATGTCCCTAAGAGAAGGATAATTGTAATTATCTATGATGTTGTGAAAACTGTTTCAATAGCTCAGCAGTTACTGAGGGCCTGGGTTTTTGTCTCTCATTCCAACATATATATTCCAGTGTGTGTAAGAATGTGGAAAAACTAAACTTTAGGTTTCTTTTACGTTTTGATGTCATTTTTCCCGTCCATACCACTTTGAATAGGCAATGATTTTTAATTTTTTTTTTAATTAAGGGTTCCAGAACATGCATTTTAATTACAACACTTATTGTTAAATCTGATTTAATGACTACTGCTCTAAGGTCTCCATCCTTCTATATATTGTTCTTGAATGAGTTATTGCACCTGTGTAGATCTCTGTGGATAATCAGGGGGCCCTTCAAGCCAGCAAAGCATCTGAATGCCTAATATAAAATGTCAGATAAAGGTGCAGAGCTAAATATTGTAATAAATTTTAATAATCAGTTATACATAATTAACATACAAGTAAAAATGTTGATCTCATATCTATAATTTTGCAGGAAGAAGAAAGGATCAAATATCTTCTATGAAATATCTTATCCAAGGAATGTGTAACTTTCACAGAAACACGTTTCTACTGCTATTTGGAAAAAATAAAAAATTAATAGTGAATCTCTCATTGGAACACGTGTCTCCAGCTCATCAAATCACCAAGAAAGACTACTGGAATTCTTATTGCTTGGATTTAAGTAAAAGGTAGACAGATTGAGAAGACAGCTGCTTATCCTGGAACTAAAGGGAAGAAAAATGGAGAAGGAATTGCCTTATATATCAAGAAAAAAATGCATCAAATCTGAACACAGAAGAAAATTAGATATGAAATTATTAAACATTAATGGATTAAAATAAGAGGTATTCTTGAATCCCATAGAGCATCAAGTCCAGAGAACGTGTTGATGGCAATTTATTAACCATGTAACAGTGACAGCTAAATGTAAGATCTGATGGGACTGAGGGATTTAAACTAACTTAACATCTGATGGATAAGAAAAATATCATGCGATAAAGGCTAGATCTGTACTAATAAACTGAACAGTGCCAGGGATCATTCTCTGACACTGAGGCCAATTGGCACAGTCTAGTCACATCCATGCTATTAAACTCTCTTAGCCTGCAGCACTACGTGGTCGTATCTGCACTGCCTTTTGGGAATGGTCCCTGACCTGTACTAACTCCTGAACTGGACCCAGAAATTATCTGGCTAGTTGGCTCTGGCCAAAATCATGGGCATTATAACAATTCAGCAGTAGAGATGACTGAATTCCAGTGCTGGTTCTAACTCTAGTTCAATGACTTACTTATTATCTATCCACAGCTATGTTTTCCAAAGTAGTAGGGAGAATGTTTTGTTTTAAAATGTTAAGAAAGTCCTAAATGGTGTATGATACTGAAAAGACAATATTAAAAGCCCTTTATTTTAAATAAGTTAATTATGAAAATAAACTTAACCACGGTTAGGTTAACAACAGAACAGGAAAATAGGCTAAAATGGGGAAAGGAGAGGTCAGAATTACTTGGATAAGCTAGCTTTCCATAGCAGGAAGATACCCTCAAGTGGTTTAAAATATTAGGCAATGCACCAACAATTACTTCCACAGATGTATGAAGATGACTCAGAGCACAAGAGAAAGGCAAACAATACAATAACAATATTTAGAATAGGAGAAAGGAGATCTCAAGGACTTAAAAAGTGTTTGACCTCATTTTGATACCCCAAAAGATACTGAAACAAAATTGCTAATCTGTTTTTGTGCAGCTGGTAGATAATAAGGTACTAAGAAAAGGGCAATATGGATTTGTCAGGATTTGACAAAACATGCCAAGCCCATCTAATTTCCTTCTTGACATGTTAACTGGCCAAGCGGATATGGGAGAAGCATTAGATATGTTTGATAGTCTGACTTATGTGAGCCTTTTGATGTGGATGCATGGGGTGTTCTTACAAGTAAATCTGGGAAATGCAGTCTTGCTCAAATGCAGTTGATGCAGAACTGTTTGGGAAAAAGAAATACTCGGAGTAGAGTTATCACTAATTTCCTGCCTAACTAGGAGTCTCATTCAAATTGGCCTCAGATACGGCAGTTCTACAACATGTATTATTAAATATTTTCATTAAACAAATGGATGACAGAGTAGTGAATATATTTATGGAAAGTTCAAGGACTTCAGGTTGGGGGTAGTTATATCACTTTAGCGGACAGAACAGCAACTCAGAGAGATTACGATATAAAAGAGAAAGAGGCAACCACGAAACAGTAAACTGAGGAAGTGAAAATAGAGACACAGAAAAAAGGGAAAACAAGAGCAGAGTATGTTGTAGTAAACTATAAAGTGTATGTGCGTCAAACATCAGATGTTATGAGAAAGACAATATTGTTCTAAAATGTATTAATTTAAGGGTCATATGCAGGACTAAAAAAGGTAATTAGTTAATTCTGCTTGAACTACCGAGGTCCTTGATCCAGTTCAAGTTTCTAGAATTTGCGCTACTCATTAACAAGCAGGCTGGTAAACTCTGTAGAGTCTAAAAGAGATCAGCAAAGATAATAAAAGATCACAAATGCATGAGTTATCAGGAGACGATTTTTTTAAAAAGAAATTTAGACCAGAAAACACTGAATTAGAAGATGTAAGCTATTAAACAGAAACAAGCTCACACAGGCATAAAAAGGCTTTCTGAGTCTCAAAAAACCTGTCATTTCATCTATTTAATTTTTTTAATTTTTATGTAAATCCAAGGTTTTTTCAAGTTTGTGATGAATCAAAAGTTCTTCAGACTGTGCAGCTGCTCATTGAATTTGATGTTACTTGTCAGCTTCACTGCTAGTATCAGTTTTCAGGGTCTTTGGCTTTAGGGCACACTGGCCAAAATTGGCTGCTCCAGGGCTAGGGACCCATGACTTTGAGCATCCCCAGAACAGACCCACTATTCATGTACTCCCCAGAGCTACAGCCTCCTTGGCTCCCACTGTCCTTGGCCCTCGGGGAGACTGTCGGTGTTACCTCTTGCTATACACACCCCCTCCAAATGCATCTCAGCAGTCTGAAGTCTTGATAACAGGGAAATGAATATAAAGATTGCTATTATGTTTTCCAGTGCTCAAATTAGGTTTATATAGCAGTTAATTACTACTTGTGTTCATTTACAAATAACATTTCCCCCTCCTGCAGGAAGAACAGGAAAAGAAGCAATCCCAAATGTTATAATCAGCATCTCACAGTACCTGCTGGATAGGATGCAGCAATGGTGTTACACTGCCAAAGCAAACCCAGGTGCAGATTTTGTAAGTGGGAGGTTGGGAGGGGAAGTGGCAGTCTCATTTTCTCGCTGAGTTCTTGTTGTGTGCAGCATGAAAGTACATGGAGAAGAACATAGTCACCGCTGTCTAACTTCACTGTCTGTCAGGCACTGCCCCTCCTAACACACAGATCAGATCAAGTCAGTTATGGAAAATGAATGGAAAGGTAGGTGAGGAAAACAAAGACATGACGTCCTGTTGCTGTAGACTGGAATACCAGGGGGAGAAAGGAAAGGAAATGTATCCTGAGGAACATGCTTCCCTTGCTTCAAGGATTTAGGAGCAAGCACTGTTTATCATCAGTATGTGATGTTTTTAATAAAAGTTTTTCCTAGCCTTGAGGTAAAGCGTCTGGAAATCTTTGAGTGTATGAGTGTTTATGAAGAGGCAGGAACCATGCTGAAGGCATAGATTTAAATACATCTGTGGGCTATACTCCTTTGGTCCATGACTTGTAGTTCTGTAGCTGTGGTACATCCCTCCATGCCAGACTAGTGAAGAAGGAGTGCAGGCCAAGCTGGGTAAACTTTTTGTAGCTTCAGACCCTTCATCCTCTGTTACACTAGTGGAATTTATGGCTGAATCAAGCCTCTGTAGTGTGAAATGCTAATGTAACCCAAATACATGAGCTATAATCCATAGCCTGGAGGAAGGTCTCTTATCCTTACGTCTGGGAGTGTGCTACTTTTGTGCTGCTGAGTTGATTTTGCTAGTAAAATAAGGCAGTTGCTGCCTCCAATCATAGGTCTATATTGTATGCATGCTACTCTGCTGAATTTCATATACCCTAGGGTTCCTCACAGGTTTTTTTTTTAAATAAGGGGATAAGGACAATTGACAAGGTGATACTTGATACAATGAAAATCTAGCAAACTTTGGTGATGTTAAAAGCAAGTAGATGAGGAATTGTTTTGACTGAAAAAGGAATGAACAGTCTCATAAGTCTAAAAGATTAGAGGATTTATTATACTGTCAAGAAAATGATAGAAGTGGCTAGTGTTCTGGCCACCTGCTGTGTCCATAGTGAAGTGAGATCCAGTTCGGTTTTATTTCAATTTCTTAATTATGGCAGAGCTGTTTTATCTTTTCAAAGTGCAACTTTTGAGAGTCATAAGGCTGAGATTCTTGTGTAAACACAGGCACAATTCTGCACAAAAGAGCAGATAACAATATATGTATAAGGCATGTTGCAAAATAATTCAGTCAGCTTTCTCCAACAACTTCTATTTGCTGAGAGGTAGTGGTTAATCCCAGGTAGTTTTTGCCCCTGTAATAAGGTCGGGGGGAAGGCAGAGGGGAGAGGAATAAAGAAATACATCTATAGTTAATTCCATGTTGAGTTGAGCTTGTTAAACCAGATACTCTGAAGCTAAAGAGTTTCACAGAAGAAAAGAGGAAAGAGCTTTTTCAACTTCCAGAGAGAAGGTAGCAATAAACTGGCTTGATGATCACTGTTGTTAAATTGAGCCCCTTGGGATGCCAGGTAATTTTCTAGTAACGTGAAAGACTCAGTCTTTAGCAAGCCTGTTTGAATGACTGTCTGGAGATTCCATCTTTATAGTCCCAAATTCTCTAGCACCTTTCTTTGCAGGGGGACCTATTATGCTGCAACAGTCAGTTGATGAACTGCAAAAAGTTAGAGGAGGCAAAAGGCCATTTTCACTGCATGGGCTAGATTCAAAAGCACTACTAGTAGCAGGCTGAAGGAAGAAGAGATGCTTTATTGTTCATCCCTAGAGCAACAGCAGAGTCACAAAAGAGATCTTCAGAGAGAGAACATGTATTTAGAGTGCTAGGAAGTTTTTTGAGATATAATCTCTTTATAGTAAAATTGCTAATTTTTTAAAACTGCAGGAAGTTTCCAGAATGTCTTCATAATCTGAGAAGTAGCTCAACTAGTCTGTTAAGTCTCCACCTAACAGTAAAAACTATTTTTCCCACAATAGAACTGTAGAATGACTGAGTTTCAGAGTTCCTCAGTTTAACAAGTTCATACAGAGATTTTTCTTTATACTTCACCACTCCAACCTTATAGACTGTAAATGCTGAAACAACTCAAGGATCTCACTGGATTGTTGCTATCACAGTTGTCACCACTTTCTAGAAGAGACAATTATGTTTTCCCCAAAATATTTATGTCTTGTATTCAAGGTCACTTGTTTTTCTTCTCATTAACTTGAAAATGTCCACTTTCCATACTGAAAGCCTGTTTCAGAAAGAAAAGAAGGTACCTATACTCTCACCTAACCAAGACATGTTTTCTGTTGCAGCCATCAAGACAAGAGCAAGACAAGTTTGTACCACATGACGTGGTTTCTGATCCCAAATGAAGAATATCTGTGTAACAGTTTTACCTTTTCATTAATTTTACCTTTTCATGCAATAATGGACCTTGTTTGCTCCTGAGCTGCAATTGAGCACTGACTCAATCCAGTGAAAAGAACTACAATTAGAAATTAGGAAAGCAAAAAGTGATGAAGTTTTAATGGTGCTGCTTAAAGATGATTTGATTTACTGACCTAGCAATGGGTGCCAATATTGAATGGATACTTACAAAATATTTCTGTGGGTATTCACTCAAGTAAAATAATTGAATTCTCCGCAGTAGCTTTTTTACTTCCTTTGTGTTTGCCTTTTCTGAATATTCTATAAAGTGAATTTAATGGCAGAATGCATGTGATAATAGTCAGTTTTAAGCAAATATTGGAGAATATTCTGAGCCTATAAATACTGAATTTGGAGATGCAAATATTAGCATTGTAGTTCTGAGTATTTTCAATGAACTTGATGTTAGTACTCTTCCAAATATTTTTTTCACCAAAACCTCATAGTTTCTACTGCACTCTGGAAGAGTAAAAACCATGCAAGTAGCATGGTTCTGAAAGACAAAAGAACTATTTTTCAACAAAAATGGATGCTGCTGCATCAAAATAGCATCTAAACTGATGTTTTCCAATATGTGGTCTAGGAACTGTGGCTGTTAAAACCTTTCACCCTGCTGTCTCTGACCATCCTGGGTAACTCTTTATGCAGCTACCCCTTCCCCCACCCCTGCCAAAAAATCCACAACCTCACAGAAATCTACAGAGTGATCAGAAACATTGTTCTTGCACTGTTCAGGTCTTCTACTAGACAACAGTACTAGGCATTTTTAAGTCTTTTTTTTTTTTTTCAATAAATGCATTTGTTCCTGGAATCTGTGAACTTTGAAGGATGATACAGGGCCATGGGAATTACTGTACCACAGCAAATATTGTCTAGGTAGTCTGATATTATATTTCTGACAGAAAGCCAATATCAAACACTTCAGATAAAGAGAATGAGAAATCCTCTTATGGACAATTATGTTATAACCTGGCCAGTCCAAAACTCTTTCATTTAGTGGTTGTCTCATATGCTGAAATGCTTCCAATAGTCAGAGGTAACTGTTCCGAAAGTCAGAGTTATAAACTCTTCTTTTCTTTTCTTCTCTTTCAGCAGTCTCCAGAAAGATTTGCAAATTGCATTGAAGAGAAAATAAAACCAGAAGAATTGGTGTGGAAAGTGTAAATCCCTACTTCATTATTTTGTGCTCGGTTGGGGTGGTGGTGGTCGTGTAGAAAATAGAGGAGCATGAAACCCAATTTAAAATTTACTGGAATTAGATAAAATTTTGTTTCAAACTAAACATCTGTTTCTTTAAATGTCGCATATTACAATTTATTAAAAACCCTAAAATGAGTATTATTTGCAGTTGCTTTTTAATTAAATCCTCCCTTTAAAGGAATAATTTTCAATCTAAAAACTTTAACTTTTCTTTATCATTAATTCACCTCTTGTTGAGTTTAAAAGGTGATGATTTCTTCAGTTTCTACATAGATATTTCATGTTATTTTTCTCATCTAGTCATTCTCACCTCAAAACCATCTCAAGAATTTGTTGACAGCATGAATTAATCTAATGGAAAGATGAATCAAGGCAGGTTTTTTGGGGCTTTTGTTGTGGGTTTTTTTCTGAATTTAGGTTAAATTTTTGTACAGGATGAGTTGGATACATTTACAGAACACAGATTGTCTATAGAAATAGTAGTCATTTTATCAGTGAATGTCTGAAACATAGCATTAAAAGAGAATAATGGGATGTGTGGTTGCAAGGGAAAACTTGAGTCAAGTTATCTCCTGTAATTTTCTGGTTTCTTGCTTATAAGTTTTAGGTGGGTGGTTTGTACTTTGAAGGATCTATTATCTGCTTTTTAACAATGTTTTTGTTTTTCAGGATCTACTGCTCTATTATCTCTTTCTGGTATTTAATGTATCCAATTACCAATACACGTCTTTCAAGTGTCCTTTATAAAGTAAAACAGCAGCAAACATTAATTATGTCCCCAACAGCCTCCTATAAACACAATTTACAAAAGAAAAAAGAGGGAACATAAATGCACTCTCAGTATTATATTAATTACTAGGAGAGCAAGAAGCCCATATGCTTTAAAATTTCTACATATGTTCCTTGGCTATTTGCTCTCCCCAGTGCAAGTGTTTCTATTAAAGCTGAATTTTTCATTTTTTTAATTTGTTACTGACAGTTGGCAAGAATGTTGTTCCTCCTGTCTGAAGGCTGCCAACCTAACTACTCAGCAGGAAGAAAGGACCTGTCTCAATGCTGTTGAAGGGATGGTACTGAATTTCCCTTACTATATACTTAAGATATATATAGAAATATATTATTTCTTCCCAAAATTAATTAATTTCTTCTTTCTCTCTCTTCCTGGTATATAATTTCTTTGCAGCAGTCAATTAAAGACATTTATTGAATAAGATCAACTTTGAAAGCTGCCCTTTCACTGTATATCCATATATTCTTTATAAAAACCTTCCTCACTTCCTGCCACTTTCCCCTGTAAAAGCCTGATTACAGGGACGAGTACTTTGCAAAACCCTGAAGAATGATCTGCAAACTCCCTTTTGCTTCTAATGATGATCCACTTAAATTTCTTTGCCATTACTTTGAGTTGTTTCTTAGAAGTATTATTTAAGCATCTTACATTAATTCATCTGCTACAGAGACAAATCAGAGAATGGTGATCTAGCAGCCAGGATCTAAGGCAAACAGGGAATACTAATAAGACAATCCTTTCAATGCACATGGATGAAAACAGGAGAACATTATAATTTCCACCAGTGCCTCATCTAGACAAGAATCTTCTTGCTCAGTGATTAGGTCATTGATGATTGAGTATATAGGTGTATCAGGGTTAGATATTTAGCCAGTTTGGGGATCATGACCAAATTGTCATTGATTGCACCCATACAAATCAAACAGCGTTGGAGCTTGTTCTACTACCCTTAGGCCAATTGCCGTATCCTAAATGTGTCAATGCTCTGTTAGCCTCCAAAACTAGGGATACAGGAGAACAGATACATTCAAACTGCATATTAGCTGCGGTTCTTCAGCCATTTTAACACCTGTACACTGGCTGAGGGTCTGTGCTAGAAGAAAACTGACATGAGTCTTTCCAGTAATTTACCAGAATGGGCAACAAAATGCATTCCCTAAGCTTGGACCTGATTCAATTACCTACTATTGGTCTACTCCATGTAAATACTTTAAAATATATATATTTACTTACATATATATATGTATATATATTATAGCAACATAGAATGCTTTGGGTTGGAAGGGACCTTAAAGTTCATCTAGTTCTAACTCCCCTGCCATGGGCATGCATACCCAGGTGCCAAAAGCCCCATCCAACCTGGCCTTGAACACTGCCAGGGAGGGAGCATTCACAAAATGTCTGGAAGACCTGTTTGAGTGTCTCATCACCCTTATTTCTTCAGTTTAAATTCATTGCCCGTTGTCCTATTACTCCATGCCCTTGTGAAAAAACAGTCCCTCTTCATCCTTTCTGTAGGCCCCTTTAGGTACTGGAAGAGTGCTGTAAAGTGTCCCTGAAGCCTTCTCTTCTACAGGCTGAACAAGCCCAACTGTCTCAGCCTGTCTTCACAGGAGAGATGTTCCAGCCCTTTGATCATCTCCATGGCCTCCTCTGGACTTGCTTTAAACAGCTCCATGTCCTTCTTGTACTAGGGACCCCAGAGGGGGATGAAGTACTTCAAGTGGGGTCTCACCAGAGCAGAGGGGCAGAATCCCCTGCCTTGACGTGCTGGTCACACTTCTATTGATGCAACCCAGGACACAGTTGGCTTTCTGGGCTGCAAGTGCACGTTGCCAGCTCATGTTGAGATTTTCATTCAACAACACCCCCAAGTTCTTCTCCACAGGTCATAAATATATATACACACATACATTTTCACATATATACACACATATGCATGTACAGTATAAGGACTGTATAAGAATGGACTCTAACACACTTACAAAGCTCTTCCTCAAGCTCCATGACATGGCGTCTTCACTGGCTAAATTAAAGGCAGTGTGAATATGCTGATACATGCTGCAATCACACATCTTACAGTGTAGACATACCATAATAATGAGTGTCAGTTAAGGTCTTGGTTCAGCTCTAATCATTTTGCACTGCTCTGTAGTACAGTGAATGCATTTCATCTGCAAGTGGAGACTGCTCCCAGCAGAGGGAAAATCTCTACTTGTATAAAGTCAGCACAGCTGATTCGCACAAATACCTTGTCAACCCTGTGGGATGGACATACACAGGATGAATAACGAAGCAGAAAGGAAGTCTTTCACTGGTCTCATAAAAATGCTGTATGTTAGTAGAGCCCTCAAGCTATTTTAAATAAGGTCATACTACTACTGGCTTTCCTATCTTCCTTTCTTAGTACAGGAATATGACCATGTTTAATTGTACCATTTTTGAGAATGAAGCAAAACAAAGCAATCTCTAGTGTATTAATTTTTTATCTGTGGTGTGCTGAGCAGAAATTGAAGGTGGATCCATGGCATATTTCTTTTGTGGAGAGGAAAAAGGCAGGAAACAATATTTGTTCCTGTACAAAAGTATCAGAGCCACTATGGATCTCCTTTTTTTTTTTTTTTTGCTTTTAATGCAGAAATAAAAGGATTAATGTAGGGAAGAAGATGTTGAGAATGCTGAGGGTGCACTGATTCATTCAGAACATCTCTATGTCACCTTTATGATTCAAACATACTTTTTCTCCAACATTAAAATGAGTTTTCTATGAACAGAAAAGAAAGAATTAACTCTGTGAATTGTTGTCCTGTATCCACTTCACCACAGTTTTACTACTTTTTCTCTATTATGCAGATGTCCATTAGCCCTTCAGAAGATCCTTCTGTCTGCATCTGCATCTTTAACCTCTACCTCTTCCATCTGCACTGTCCTATTGCTCTTGTTTCCTTGAACTTGCAGTAAAGGAGATGGTATAAGCAAGCTTCTTCTCAGTGGTGTATTGCCCAGCAGGCCAACCAGGATTAATGGGATGGTTAACTAACATCAGGCCAACCAATCAAAGCAATGCTGAGCTCTTCCTCAAGATTTCCTGGCAGTGGGACATTAATTTAGGCCTTTCTACTTGACCAAGCTTCTGATTTTGCTGAATGTGTAGGAATTTCATTATCCTCCAGGGTTCAACTCCTGTGACAATTGTTGAAACTGGTTAATGGATTCAAAAGTTATTAGGCGGGTATAGCAGATAGTGTGGTCGTGTAAGCTTCATTTCTTTAGGAAACCAGGCTAAACATGGATTTGCATTTTGTACATTACAGTCACAAGACAGCAAGATAGACATTACAATATAACATCAGACTAATTGTCTGTTTTGTCTAGTATCCAGTGCCAGTGCTATTTGCTTCAGATGATGCTGCAAGAAATACTGTAGTGAGCAATTAGGGATTAACCTCTCCATAACAGAAGTTTCTTAATTCCCATCAGTTAGTGATTAGCTTATGCTCTGAAGCATGAAGGTTTATATCCCTTATGAATTTTTGTTTAATCTAATATAATTGCGGATGTTCTTGTTATCCATATAGCTGCTTATCCTGTTTTGTGGTGGGTTTTATTTTTTTTCCTTTTGATCCTGCTGTGTTCTTGGCCTCAGTGATATCCCATGGTAATAAATATTATGGAAATAAAATCTCTATACCCAGCATTGTCCTTTATTCTACATAATTACAGGGAAGTATATAGAAAAATGGGAAATTGTGTAGATGGCAATATACACTTTGTATGTAGGCATTGTTTTCTAAGCAGGGCTGTATGAACTCATTCAACATCCAAATAACAAAATGCTATATTGTTCTGTTTACTACAGAGGGTAGGATTCAACATGCCTAATGTAAATGTCTGAGTTCATCACCTCAGACTCTGTTTTGTAGAGAAAAATACATTTTGCGAGGCAAACTATCCAACCTATGGTAGATGTGCAAAATAGGAAGAGATGGAAAACACTTTGAAAGTACCGTTTTCCCTCTTTTAACTATGATACTAATTTTGACAACTATCTATCTCAAGTACAGGGGTTTGTAATATAGACATTTATTTTTGGTCAAATTAATACTTCTCCTGATTAATTGTTAAATTCTCAAAATTCAGTACAGAGGCTTGGATGCTTCTAGCGAGTCATGTTGCCTAATAAAGTCTGGCCTGGCTCTGTAGGAATCTGTCTCCACTGACTACATGCAGACCATAACACAAATTGATTCCTAATTTCATGAAAGTCATCACAGAGGTTATTGCATGGTCCAATCATGTCTGCTTTCCCTATTTTTTGTTTCTTGATTAATACTTTATATATGTATGTATGCATTCCTTGAGGTAAATGTAAATTGAGTGTTTTCATAGAATGGTTTGGGTTGGAAGTGACCTCAAAGTCCATCTAATCCCAACCCCCTGCCATGAGCAGGGACACCCTCTACTAACCCAGGGTGCTCAGAGGCCCATCCAACCTGGCCTTGAACACTGCCAGGGGTCCAGGGGCAGCCACAGCTTCTCTGGGCACCCTGTTCCAAGGCCTCACCACCCTCACAGGGAAGAATTTCTTCCTTACATCTAATCTAAATCTACCTTCCTTTAGTTTAAGAGCATGAGCCTTTGTCCTATCATTACACTCCAATATAAAAAGTCCCTCTTCAGCTTTCCTGAAGGCCCCTTTAGGTACTGGAAGAGTGTTATAAAGTCTCCCTCAAGCCTTTCCTTTCTACAGGTGGAACGGGCCCAACTGTCTCAGCCTGTCTCCATAGGAGAGATGTTCCAGCCCTTTGATCATCTTCATGGCCTCCTCTGGACTTGCTTTAACAGTTCCACATCCTTCTGGTACCGGGGACTCCAGAGTTGGATGCAGTACTTCAGGTGGGGTCTCACCAGAGCAGAGGGGGAGAATCCCCTCCCTCAGCCTACTGGCCCTGCTTCTATTGATGCAATCCAGGACCACACCACAGACCTTGGTCGTCAAACTTGCTGAGGGTATACTCAATTCCACTGTCCTTGTCTCTAACAAAGATGTTAAACAGTGTCAGTCCCAATACTGACCCCTGATCATTTGTCACTGATCTCCACTTGGACATTAAATGGTTGACCTCTAGTCCTTGAGTGCAACCATCCAGACAATTCTTTACTTACCAGGCATCCCATCCATCAAATCCATGTCTTTCCAATTTAGAGACAAGGGTGTTATGCAGGAAAGTGTCAAATGCTTTGCACTAATCCAACTGATGACATCAGTTCCTGTCATCCCATCATAAAAGGCCATCAAATTTGTCAGACAAAATTAGAGAAGCCATGTTAGCTCTCACCAATCACCTCCTTATTTTCCACATGGCTGAGCACAGTTTCCAGGATGATCTGCTCCATGATCTGGCCAGGCACAGAGGTGAAACTGACCAGCCTGTAGTTCCCCAGGTCTTCCTTTTTTCCCCTTTTAAAAATAGGGCTTATGTTTCCCCTTTTCCAGTCAGTGGAAACTTGACTGGACTGCTATGACTTCTCAAATATGAAGGAGAGTGGCTTAACAACTTCCTTTGTTAGTTTTCTCAGGACCCACAGAGGAAGCTTATCAGGTCCCATGGACTTGTGCACCTTCAGGTTCTTTAGATCGTCTCAAACCTGATCTTCTTCCATTCTTCCCTGACCTTCATTCTCCCAGTCCTTGCCTTTCCCCTCCGTGACTTGGGCAGTGTGGCTTCAGCATTTGCCTGTGAAAACAGGAAAAAAATCTGTTGAGTACATCAGCTGTCTCCATATCCCAGGTAACCAGATTTTCCATTCCCTTCCAGGAAATGAGAGCATTTTCCCTACTCTACCGTTTATAACTGACATACCTACAGCAGATACCTGCCCTTGCTTCTGCCTTTTGTAGGCTTCTTTTTTCAGTTTGAGTTTGCCCAGGAGCTCATCGTTTATCATGCAGGTCTCCGGAAATCTTTGCTGGACTTCCTCTTTGTTAGGACACATTACTCCTGAGCTTGGAGGAGGTGATTCTTGAATACTAAAAGGCTGTCTTGCGCCTCTTTTACCTCCAGGGCTTTTTCCCATGGTACTCCACCTAAAAAGTCCCTGAAGAGACCAAAGTCTGCTCTCCTGAAGTCCAGGGTAGTGAGTTTGCTTTGCACTCTCCTCACAGCCCTAAGGATCTTCGGCCCAACCATTTCATGGTCATTGCAGCCAAAGCTGCCCTTGAGCTTCACATTTCCCACTAACCCCTCCTTGTCTGACATGGCACCTCTCCTAACTGACTCCTCTATCTCTTGGAGAAGGAAGCTATCATTGACGCATTCCAGGATTGCTTATACCCTGCTGTGTTAGTGATATTGCGGTGGTTGAGGTCTCCCATTAGGACCATAGCTTGTGAATGTGAGGCTGCTCCTATCTGTCTATAAAGGGCCTTTTCTGCTTTTCTTCCTGTTTGGCAGCCTGTAGCAGACCTCCACTATAATGTCCCATTTCCGTGCTCTTTCTTTAATCCTGACCCCTAAACGCTTGGTTGGCTCCTTATCCATCTCCATATGAGGATTCATGCACTCCAACTGGTCACTGATATAGAGGGCGACACCTTGTTTCCCCTGCCTGTCCTTCCTAAAGTGCCTCTATCCTCCTGTCCCAACACTTCAGTCATAGGAGTCATCCAACTACATCTCTGTGATACCAAGGAGATCATGCCCAACACATCTGCACATCTTTAATTGTCTTGTTTATTTCCCATAGTATGTGTATTTGCATAGAGGCATTTAAGTTGGGCAGTTTTCCTCAAGTGCTCACTTAGGCATGACTGTTCCTGGAGTCCAGATGTCTTAGAGGTACTCTGCCTTCAGTTCTAGGAAGACAAGTGGCATGCCCCCATCATAAATTTAATCCCCACTTTGTGTGAGGACCTGGAGGAAAAGTAAAGACAGAAAACCAGATATGTAAAATTAGGGATAGAGCACCCTTGCTGACAGCATGAGTAGGCAACTTGGTGGAAGAATCGTATGGCAGAAGAATCTGCACGGTATCAGTAACTTCCTGACCACTCTTCCTTCACCTGAGATGAGTGAAATGGGGCTAACAGTGCAGCAGCACCTCATGCTTTGAAATTCTGGTAAAAAAGACTTTGAGAGCAAATGATCTGTGAACCCCCTATCACCACAAGTGCCTCATTTCCCTTTCTGCAGTCTCATCTTCTGTTTTTTTTCATCTTATGGGGTTTTTTTTGTGATCTGAGACACATGCTCCACTTTTATTCCTTAATTAGAGTGTGAAAGTGTAACCTTATGCATATCTATGTGTTTGAGCAGCTTTCAAGTACATAAGGAAAGGATGCCAGAGAGAAAACTTTCCCAGATTGAACAGTAGAAGAAAGACCTCTAAACTCATTCATTAAGGACTGTGATTTGGTAGGAGAATTAGGGCGACACCCCCCGATACACACATACACACACACAAACTAACTCAAAAAAACTCCAACTAAATAAACACACCGACAGGCACCTCCAAAAAATCAAAAAAGCCAACCCCTGCTCCCAAAAAAACCAACAAAAAACCCACAAACTCACACACACACAAACCACTCAAAATCCCAAAAAACAACCATGTTCATATTTTTCTACATCTTAACAGGCCCAAATCAGTTCACTAAGGGGATAGTTAGAGACCAGGAAGGAAGAGTTGGGATATAATCTTCCTGTTCTGGGAGCTGCTAGACCAGCTCAGCTGCTCCACCTGATAGCTCCCAGGGAGCCACAAAGGCTCACATTTGCGTCCTTAACTAGCCATGGATTTCAACAGCAAATCAGAAATCCAAATGAGGATTCGATAAGCAAATACTTGTGTGAATCCAGGCCATGCAAGTAAACATGATCTCTGTGCTTAGACTCCAAAGAAACCCAAGTCATCTGTTGTGACTTGCTATCAGAAGCTGCCAGTCAAGCAGGCTGCTCCACTAACATCTCTCCTGTGGGATCTTGGAAGGGCAGGCTAGAGATGGGTTTGGTGGTACATTCTACTGGAACTGAAATGTAAGATGGAAATGTCATATCAAAATATTTCTTTCTTATATTGTAGTTCAGAGATTAGAAAAATAATGCATTTCCAGTATCAAAATAGTGAAATAATTAACTTCCTACAAAGCTTTATTTCATTTCCTGTGATAAAATTCTGTAGTTCTGCTTAATAATTTATGCAAGTTGTCTTTATTGTTCTACTGCTTTTAGTTACCTAAAGATTAGAAAGTAGTTTTGTTACAGGCACATAGATTTGATACTGTTGAAAGCCTTTCAGTTTACCTTTGACACTTCTAGCTATTTATTTATACTTAGTTTTACAGTTACAGTGTTGTAATTTTAATTCATATATAAATATGCAGGGAGATATATTGTAATGCCTTTTGATCGGATTGGTCCAGAATTATTTTGCTGCCACTGAATCATAGAATCACAGAATCACAGAATCCAGAATCACAGAATCACAAGGTTGGAAAAGACCTTTAATATCAACAAGTCCTACCATTTCTGTCCTATGCTAAACCATATCCCTAAGTACCTCATCTACCCTTTTTTTAAACACATACAGGGATGGTGACTCAAATACCTCTCTGGGCAGCCTGTTCCAGACTATCACAACTCTTTTAGTAAAACATTTTTTCCTAACATCTAACCTGACTCTGCCCTGGCACAGCTTTGTGCCATTTCCCCTCGTCCTATCTCCTATCACCTGGCTGAAGAGACCATTGCCCACCTCTCTACAACATCCTTTCAGGTAGTTGTAGGTGGTGATAAGGTCTCCCCTCCCTTGTCCTGAGCAACAAGGAACCAAGATTATTAGAAATCTAAAAGGCCATTAAGTGGTGAACTTGGATGTTCCACTGGCTGTTCTTTAACTGATGAACCTGGGATTTTGACTGGCTGTTCACTAAGGCTGGGTATTCCCAAGCTTTGATTGTTTTTGTTGTGTCTCTCAAAATGAGAGCTAAAAAGGCTGATGACTGTTAACAATAGGGAGTTTCACGAGGTTGGTGTTTTTTCCTGAACATCAAAAAATATGCTCCTGTGGAGGGCTTCAGTAGGAGGGGCTAAATGATGGTACATTTTTGTTTGGACGGATTTGCTGAAAGATTGCTTGCATTAAGTATGATTTGCTCTATTTTTAGTCAAAGATAATAGCTGTTATTTTGCAGTAACATTTAATAAAGGTTTTCTGCAAAATAGGCAACGGTGTTAGATTATATCTCTGTTACAACATTAGTAATAGAAAACGACAACCTGAAAAATAAGGTGAAATCAAGATGTTTTTATTTAGAGGAATAATTTTGACTTCCTGAAAAATAATAGGCCCATCACTATATGTTACTTTGGGTTTACTTCTGAAAATGCAAAGTAACAATACTGTCTGTGTTTGCTTAATTCTGTTTGACATTAACAAAATAAATTTGCTATTGTTTATTAGAGATTTTCAGAGAAGTCAGCTAACTTATCTTTGATTTGAATTTCAAATACAACCTTTTTAAAAAACATAGCCAGAGATATTCATCTAAAATATTGATAAGCAATTTACATTTGAGACTATCTAATTGTAGTCACTGCTCTCACATTAACAGTCACTTGCTGTTTGCTTTTTGGAAATTACAATTTTTGTTAGAATTAAAATCACAATGAGCTGACACTTCCAGGTGTATTTCAGAATGCGTCATTTTTGCATAAGAAAGAATAAATGCATAGAGGTATTTGAAAGCAAAACAAAGCAAACCAAAACAGTATCTTTACTTTTAAAATACCATTCGTTTTTCACAGAAGTAAAAGCTTCTTGATCATAGAGACTTTAGGCACTTGAATTTGAGAAATTACAGCTAACTTTTAAATTATAGCTAATTCAAGCAATGGTTTCATACATCTGGAAGCTTTATTGAAAAAACATGTAAAAAAGGTTCTTTTACAATCACTCAATTAAATAAGATTTTGGTTGTGGAAGAAGAGGCAGAGGAAGAAAGAGAAATACTGACTATTATATTGCTATATAAGGAAGATCATATTTTTGTCTTAAATACATGGTCGGGAGTTGAAGTGAAGATAAAGACAGACTTTTTTTTAAAGTTCATTTTGTCAGGATGAGAAGAAATAGACACAATTTTCTGCAAGGAAAATTCTGCTTAGATATTAGGAAGATTTTTTTTTATTTTTTTTTTCCTCCCCACAATGAAGGGAGTCAAAAGAGGAAAAGATTGCCCAGGGAGGTAGTGGAATATCCATCCATGGCTAAACAATGGTCAGAGGGATGTGATTTACTTTGAATTTGGATAGAACTTTGAAGCTGGCCCTGCTTTAAGCATAAATGTAGCCTGAAATTCAAAATAACAAACTGGAAGTAAACCATATTGATTTGAGTTCAAATAAGTGGCATGGGATGTGCAATTCAAATTAACACCGAGTAAAAAGGGACAATGCTCTGTTCAGTCTTAGCCTCATGCTTCATTTATTGCAGTATTGTGTTTTCATGTGCACAGTTCGTAGTTATCTAGAAAAATTCCTGAAGTTTATCAGTGCAAACAATGTATGTTTGGTAATAAGATAGGGATAAATGTTTTCTAGAACTCCCCCTTCTCTCTGCAGTGCTAAAACCCATGGTGCCTGAAGCTTTCCCTCTCTAGACCACAGAGATAACTCACAAAGTTTTGCAAACAAAGGGTCCAGATTTGAAACACTTCTACACAGAAGATGTTTCAGGTATAACACAAGATCTGTAGGCAGCTGCAAGGTGTATTTATAAGCATAGTGAGTATGTACACTGAGTATGTAGGAAAATGGGGTTGGGAATAGAAACATTGGCTGAATCAGTATTAGCTGGTCATGTATTTTAGTTTGTATATATATGCAAATATTTTGATAAATCTGAATCATACTCCTTATTTTTTTCTAATAAACCAGGAATTGATTTGTTCATGGTTAATATAAGTTGAGTAATTCCACTGCTTAATTATGAGTGTTTTTCCTTTTCAAATGCTGCAGACAGACAATGATCACAGATATCTTTATGAAATCCATCAGAAAAATATCTGGATATCAAAGGGAAAAAATAATGACTGAACTTGATTGATTAGAAGTAACTTTATGATGCTTTTAGCTTGAACCATAAATTTAACATGAGTGGACATTTACATTCAAAGTAAATGGAAGAATCAGATCTATTCCGTGCTCTTCTGTGTTCAACATTTCCAATGTTATGATGCACCTCTTCAGAGCCAAGATGTGAATTTCTTCTATCATGCAATTTAATGATCATTTTGACAAATGTCTTTACATAATTGCCTTCCTCCTTTGAAGTATCTGGTTCTGGGATTTCTTTGGAGGAAAAAAAATTTTGGCGTCCTGCTCTCATTGAATGATAATGGGAGATGGATTGCTAAATATTTATTGAATATACATTGTTGTGTATATATATCAGGGACTGTGCTGAGAAGCCTGTTTAATGAACTATATATCCTGGATAACTTTTGAAGCATTTGA
>VZTU01035390.1:0-28061 GCA_013400835.1 Zapornia atra | reverse complement strand
CCAGGGCTAAACCACCACATTGAGTTACTTGATGAACTAAGCAAGGCAACTTCCATTAAAGGCTGAGACAAACTTCTCTGAAGTCATTAAGCAGCTTTCCCATTGACTGCAGTGGGCACTTGATCAGGCATTTATGTTATAGGAGGAATGAATATCAACCTTAAGAAAACACATTGAACAGATTTGCTTTCCTGTAGTGGATGCACCTTCTCTTCTCAAATTACAAAGAGCTTGTCATGAATTATTTTTTCTGCTCCTTGTAGGCAATGTGTACCTGCAAAGGTAACTAAAAGAATAACCATGGAGACGCCAATTTTACGGTAATTAAAAAAAGAAAAAAAGCAACTTTGCTAATCAGCAAACCCTTTGATCTGGTTAACCCTAAAGGTCAGAATACCCTGACCCTGTCAATGTTCTTGCTCTAATGTTGCCCTGCTTGGATCATTTCTCCCATTGTTTTATTCATCCCATATTAACTTCAAAACGAAGCTGCAGTGTTCCTGTGTACCTAGCAAATCTTCCTGATCTTACAATGAGGTGAAGGCCTATTGTTTCACTCCAAATCAGTTACCATTGTGCCCATTCAGCAAAATCGTTCATTTCCCCAGTCTAATGACTACATCCTATTCCAGGCTGTAAGCATTTTGTCATTCTGACCACAGAGGCTATTTAAGCCCTTTGATCTTACCTGTTATTGCCCTGCTCTTCAGCTGCTGAGCTGACAAAATAGGCACTCTTTTAGCTACAAGCATAAGTGACTGCATTCCCATTTGCAAAACATGTATGTGAATGGAAGAATATCAATGTGTTGAAAGAAATGCCTCAATCTTTCATTTCACAGTAATACGTGCAACTTGTGGGAAGCCAGGTTTTTGAACTGTGCTGCATGTTAGCCCCTGCTGAAGACGATATTATGTCCCCTTGATGCTAGTGAGAGTTTTAGCTTTCATTTCAGTGGGAGCAGAACTGAGCCAAATCCTTCAGTGCTTTCAGAAATGACACCCTCATTTTGCAAAGCCTCTTATGGCTGTTCATGCCTTTTAAACAGTGTTTTTCATGGGGAAGAAGGATGAGATGAGTCAGAGGCAGTATCCCCAGCAGCCTCCAGAAACTAGAGAATTTGCAGTAGTAGCGGGCAGCCCTGGTCCCCTCCCCTCTGCCCTTTGTAGCCTCCACAAGTTAACTGAAAGAAGAGTGATTGCTTAGAGGAGATTTTGCTAGTGGTAGTGGTTTAAAACAAACGAACAGGCTCGAAGCTCTTAAAGTATAGGGTAGGAAAAGTGTCATAAAGAACAATAAAAATGTGTGCCAAAATGTGCTTATAGGATGGTCCTTAATTAGTTAAATAATATGAATAATTATAAACATTTGAAAGTGACTAGAAGATGATGTATTTTGTTATTTGGGATGGGCAGAGAAAGAAATGAACTTTACAAATATTATTGCTTTAAAAGAGTAATACTGTTTAAAACTTTTTCTCCTTTACAGTTAACTTTCCCCAAGCTAGGTCTTTGCTCCTTGCTAGGTTGCAGAAGATATGTAAAAAGATCATCATATCTCACAATGCTTTATAGCTGTCTTTTTTTCCAGAGGCATGAACAGTCAGATCATGGTATGGTAGGGTGAGGAATTCCTGGTAGAAGAGAAGGTCCCTCTCCTCAAGCCAAACACATTTTGCCTTTTTCTCCTTATAGCACAGATCTCTGGTTAGAAAAACTCTCCTTGCAGGTCAGATTGGAAAGTGGTTCTAGAGGATGTGCCATTACTCTAGTGCATCTTTTCTTCCTGAAGCAGAAACATACCTTTAAAAAATGGCAGTGTAAGAACTAAGGAGAATTATTGAATGCCTTTGGCTCTTAGCACAGCAGAATCTGTTTACCGCAAGAAAAGTACTTTTATTTCAGAAAAGAAACATGTATGCTTCTAGTCTCTCTCTCTCTCTCTCTATATATATATATATATATGGCAGGCTGATGTTAAAAAAAAATCCTTATTTTTGTCAGAAAAAGATTAAACTGCCTAATTTCATGTGCATGAGACACTGGATTGTCATGCTTAGATAGATATTCTATCCAAGGTGTACAATTCTGAAAGTGGTCTACTAACATAAGGGAGAAGGAATTACAAATCCTATGAAGCTCCTTAGTAGCTCACAAAAATTAATAAATTAATGCTGACTCAATTTTAAAAATAATTATATATTTCCAGGTAATAACTCATGCTGCTGGAGAAAGGAGAGCCTGGAATGATGAGACATCTTTCGCAAATTATAATGCAAGTGTTTGGGTTTTGGGGTTGTTTGGTTTTCGTTTTATTTTTGTTTTGATTTTGGGTTGGGTTTTTTTCAGAAGAAAGCTCGAGAAATCATCAGTGTATGAGCTACCAACGTGTTTCAGGAATTGTTTCCTGATTTCTGATCAGAGGTACATTGATATACACTACATTCCCCAGGAAAGAGCTTTGCTCAATTATTACAATATTGAGAGGAAAGGTTTTATAACAGTAACAAATTGTACTAATAATAGAAAGTTAATGTGACCTGTTTATTTGTTAGTCAGTTAAATAATTCATGGCTTTAATTAGTCCCAGAAAATATTATCAACACTGTCAATTTAACCTACATTGCTGCTGTGACTAAGGTATCGAGAACTGCTAATCAGTCCTACAGTTTATGCTGAAAATTCCTTTAATTCATAAATGTTTTTATAAGAAGTGATTAATTTATGCTTGAGGACCACATGGGAGGGGGGATGCCCAAAGCATTTACGACCTGAGAAAGCTCAATGTTCTTTTAAAAAAAATGTTTTAAAGAAATTTTTTAAAATTTTTAACAGTTTTTGCCCAATGACCTTGTACAATCATTCACCTCATACCATACACTTCTAGTTAAAGTATGGCTAATCTTTTGCCTATTTTAATGGAGACTGTAAGGCTTGGGCTAATAACATGCTGTGGTCCATAATCTTAACCCTTTGCTGTGGCTGCTCATAGTAAATCAGATGGACTGAAATAGAAGCTGCTGCATATTCTGCTTCCTATGCTAAGTAGCTCAGCAAGGACTATCAGTCTGAAATGCAGGGTAACAAAATAAGGTATGAACCATGCTAGAGAATATGGAAGAGCAAATTTGTAAGTATATTTCAGTAAGAAAATCACACAAGTGCTGTTCACTAAAACGGTGGTTCCACTGTCACATTTGTTTCCATTTGAAAGCATCAGCTTTAAATGAATTTCTGAAATCTCAGTGACATGCTACTACTGTTAGACACAGAAAAGTGCCAAAGCTTGTTATTCAAAGGTTCTTTTGGTACTATTTGCTACTATCATAATTTCACATTTGCAGTGTTATGTTAAGCCTGAGTCCTGAGATGCAAGTACAGGACCTATGCCAGCTAGATATCCTGGAAAAGTGTAGATAAACACAGCTTCTTTCCCAGGGTGACTGTGATTTGGTTTGTTGTTCATGTCTTAGTACTATTTGACACCATACCATTTTCAAACACAGTCATAAATCCATGTACCAACAAAGGGAGAGAATTTAAAGTACCATTTGAGTTAAAAAGGATGCATATACCGAGTTTGTAGAGAGCAGGAAAGATCCTCAAAGATAACTCATAAACATTTTGGGAAAGCATATGAGGTTTTTAAAGTTTCTTTGTTCAGACTGTTAAGCTGCTGGCTAGCAGGACGGTAAGAAACTTTGATTGGATTTTGAAGAATCAGCTCTATAGAACAGCTCTGAGACAAGCACCCATGATATTTACAGTCACTTATATAAAAGGAATAAAGTGTTTCATAGAATCATGGAATACCAGGTTGGAAGGGACCTTGTGGATCACCTAGTCCAACATTTCTTGACAAGAAAAAAAGAAAAAAAAAGAAAGAAAAGAAAAAAGCACTTCTTTTGATGGGTTTAGGATGTCAGTTGTCAGAAACTGTATAAAGCAGTACTCAGCATTAGTTAGACTTGGGAAAATTCTAACAACTTGCAGCAACCTCCTCTGTGGTGCTCCTAAAAAAGTAGCAGAAAAATCTGACTCACTAGGTTAGTTTAACTTAAACTGGAAAATGGCAAATTTTACTAAAGAAAATTAATATATTCTCCTCTAAAATTGCAATGTCTCTATGATTTGAGACTAGACAATTTTAAAATAAAAGATTTAGTTTGCTAAGGCTGTCTTGCAAAGGAAGAGTAAGGTAAGCACTTAGAAAGGTAAGTGCTCAGAGCCTGTTTAAATTTGAAGGGTGTTCCCCACAATTACAGCCCCTTGCCAATGAAGCTGCTTTTAAGATTTGCACTACGAACACAATTAAATGTATGCAAAGTGTAATCATGGCACTAGAGTTTAATATGTTTTCCTGGAAAAAACAATTCTGTGAGACTGCTGGAGCACCTCTCCTGTGAAGCCAGGCTGAGAGTTGGGCTTGTTCAGCCTGGAGAAGAGAAGGCTCCAGAGAGACCTAATAGCCACCTTCCGGTTCCAGAAAGAACCTACAGAAAAGATGGAGAGGGGTTGTTTATCGGGGAGAGTAGGTTTAGGACAAGGGGCAATGGGTTTCAGCTGGAGGAGGGTAGATTTAGATTAGATACAAGGAAGAAATCCTTCACTCTGAGGGCGGTGAAGCCCTTGGCACAGGCTGCCCAGAGAAGCTGTGGCTGCCCCCTTCCTGGCAGGGTTCAAGGCCAGGTTGGACGGGGCTTTGGGTACACCGGGCTAGTGGAGGGTGTCCCTGCCCATGGCAGGGGGGTGGAACTAGATGGGCTTTGAGGTCCCTTCCAACCCAAACCGGTCTGTGTTTCTGTGGCTTTAAGAGATTGCAGAGGGAAATGCAAATATTCTGGACTTATTTATCACAGTGAAGAAATTCTGTAGAAAACAGCAGGAATTCTCTAACAGCTCATAGGAGGCAGGTCCCCACTTGCACCCCACCCAATAATTAGAAAAAAAGTTGCAGTTCAGAGTAGCTCCAAAGGGATTTGGTTTGATCTGGTGATTTGAAATAACAGATAAAAAGGCACTTTCTCTATACAGGCAAAATTAACCTTTTCTTTTGGTCTGAAAGAGACTTTGAGAGATCATTGTATTGTATTTCACTGGGTTGAAAATGGGGGATTTGTGTTGAGGGTGTAGGGACCCTAAAAATTTGTAAGCATAAAACATTTAAATGAAGGAATGAACAGAGAGATGATTGATTGTTTACAACAGTCTGACATAAGTATCACGTCCTAAGCCAAACCTGCATGGTAGAGCTGAGCAGAAGGCAAGGTAGGCACAGAGAAAGAAAATGTACAGCTAAATGAATTTATTTGCAAGAAACAAGAAGCAGCAGAAAATGCCAGCAATATGAAGCAGAAGACCTTTGAGCAGATGCCTAGATATATATACTAAATAATAAACAGCCAATGAACTTACCTGGCCCTGAGACTAATCCGGGCATGACATAGTTCTTACCCATAAAGCTGAACTCTCACTCCTTCCCAAAAGATGTTGGCTGCATCAAAGTTCTCTTTTGGGAATCGTCCCTGGGCCATGCTAACTGAGCCTGTGCCTCAGTGTCGACTGGGACAGTGCTAAACTACAGGGACAATGCGATGGTTAAGGTATGGACCACTGTAGGGCTGCACACTGGTCCTGCTACATTTGCTAGCACAGGCACAGCTGATGAGCAGTCAATGGCCTGTAGAAAATTGCAGGTAGATCTGGAACAGGCCCTGGCCACAAAATGGGCTTTGAATTTTGTAAGTGGCTTGTAAATTGATTCCTTGGTGCTCAAGGAAAGAAGGCTCTGCACATCAGTGCTAAAAACCAGGTCTGCATTAGAGAAGCACTTCACAGTGTCCCAAGTTTCCTTTTATTAGTGAAAAGCCCAACAGAACTCAACTTTTCATTAGTTATGGTGGGATGAGGGTATGACACAGAGCTGTAAGTATGGTTGGACAGGAGCCATGTGAAGTGCTGTATCCTGTGATCAGACGGCTGTGCACACTGTGCCAAACTGCAGCATTTTCATGACTCTTGTAATGAAATTTTGCATATAATTGCTGTTCACTAGCTTGCTGACAGCATTATTTTCCAGCTTTCTGTTCCCACTGAATATTTTGTGTTTCTGATTCTTTCCCTGAGAACTGCTAACATGTATTTATAGAAGTCACTCATTTTTGTTAGTCTCTGTAGGTCCTGTGCATCATTTCTCTGTGCTAACATGCACCTCATAATGTGAAATCAATCATGAATTTATCAACATGCTGTTTTCTTTTTGTTTGAGAGCATCAATGAAGATTTTTAATGACAGAGTAGCTAAGACCAATCCTTGCCAGGTGTCTCTAAAAAGCTTCCTCCAATTGGCTGTCATTTATCATTTTCTTTTTGGTTGCACACATGAATCATCTTATGTGTTGCACAGTTTTGTTACAAAAGTACCAAGGAAATTCGCTGGGTTTTTATTATTTCTACAAATATGCTTACTTCTTTCTCCTGCAGCAAGTTATTTGAAATCACTGAAAGACTTTTTTTGTCTCTTCTGAAAACCAAAGTAATCACGGCGGGGAAAAAAACCTCTTCATTAGAAAAATACTTAAAGAACTTTTTCTTAACAAATATTTCATTATTGTTTATACCACCTCTGTCTCCTCTGTACATTCAAGCCAGTTGTCAAATTTTTAAAATACATTTTTGTCTTTCAATAAAAATGCCATTCTAGGCAAGAACACAAGCAAAACATGTTACTGATCATGTTGTAGTGTAGCTTGTTTGTACTTTACAGCATGGATGCTTGGAGCAAAGCAGAAAGCCGGACCAGATTTTGCTGCTGCCATGTAGATTGGACCAAACCTAAACCTGGATCCAACTTACGTCTCAGAAGTTAGGTATGAAACAAAGTTCTACTTGGCTTAAGGAAGTTAACCCATTAGAAGGTAAGTGGTTCTGGCTCTGCTATACAGAACAGACAGAAGTAACCAAGGAAGTGAACCTCCATCTCTGCATGGTGGAATCCATGTTTTAAGACAAAACCTCTGCATATGCAATACTCTGCAAGCCATTTGGAAAAAAAAAGTCAAAATGTCCCATGGAGCATTTCTTACTTGGATTTTTGTCTACAAAAGATGTATACTGGAAGGATTTTGACACTACATTCAAGTAGTCATTGGGTCGGGTCAGAAGAAGGCAAGTGCAGAAACATGCTGCTTCTCAGGCGTTTACTCCACTGTAGGAAAGGCTGAGGGAGCTAGGCCTCTTTAGCTTGGAGAAGACGAGACTGAGGGGTGATCTCATAAATATCTGTAAATATTTAATTGATTGAAAACACTGTTTTAGTTCAGGACTTTGGTCTTCTGGTCTGCCATATAGATACAGAAATTAATGAAACCCTGCCTGCCTGCCGCCTTCTCCTCCCCGCTTCCTTGCCTCCTTTTCTCTCCCCCTTTCTCTATTCTTTCCACATTTCTCAAACTGTCTAGTTTTCAGTTGTTAACTGTTTTTACTTTGTGTTTAAAGGAACATCTGCATCCACACCAATCCCATACAACTGCATAAAAATATTTTTTTGAATGGAGGCATCTAACTTCACTATGTATTGTTTTAACTTCAAGCTTGGTCTGGTTGTCTGCTATGAAAACTCTTACTGCAGCTTTTCTGACATTAGCATTATATCATTATAGCTTCAGGAACTGACTTTTGATAGTGAAGTGGCAGTAGTAATCTTGGTAAGGTGAGTGTTGCAAAAATTTCATGCTTTAATGGTCAATTACAGACTAATGAAATCTTATCTCCAGATACGTGAGTCATGTTGTAAAGCTCACATGTACCAAGCTTTGCCACTAATCACCATTTCACTGCTTTACATAATTGCATTGAATAGTATAGTCTGGGTCTACCAGAAATAGTTTCATGAATTATCATCCGCTGGCATAATTAGTATCATAGGTTCTTATTTATTTCTTTAGTGCTTGCAGGCAAAACACTGCTGCAGCTGTGGTTGTAAGAATGGGGTACACAGCATGCTAAAATGACTTAATGTGTATATTTACCTATGTGGATTTGGGAACAGGATGTGGATAGTGTGTGTTGCAGGTGTACTATTCCAACTCTAACTCTTAAGCTATACAATTGCATACTGTGTAGTGTTCTGATTTCAAGTGGCTTTAACTCCCAGTCATTTCCCAGCAGTTTACAAAGTCTTTAGCACATCTTTCATTTTTTTTCTTAGTTGTTGTCAATGTAAGATCTGATAGGACTGATATTTGATTGAGCTAAAAGGTGTAAAACATTCCTCATAGACTCACAGCCCAGGGGAAATGGAAATAGTCACAATAACCGTAACCTCTGAAGAAGAACTGGTCTTTCCCGCCTTAAAAATATGAAACTGCTTCGTTCAGTACAGATAACTCAAGGAAGATGCTGGGAGGCAGGAGAACCGAGACTTAAAGGCTAAGAGGATACAAAAGGATCAAGAATTCCCTGAGAGCTTTTGTAGCCAAAGAGGTGGATAAGTAATTATGCTTGTGGTGAAAGCCAGGCTACCCATCATTTAAAACTAGGGACTGTTTACCAGATGTTTCTTTACTTACAGTTTGCTACTTACAACCTCCATGATTGAATAGCTTTAATGTCTAAAGGATATCCTTCAAATCTTGCCCTGAGCAGAACCAAAATACTCAACATCTGATACGGCAAATTCCTCACAGTATCAGGTTAACCTGCTGAAAGTAATTTTATCTTTGCCAGCCATACTATGTGAGTACCGTCAAGAGTGAAAATAGGATTTCCTATTCAAGGATATTGTCACCTGAACACAGACTTCTCCTCTAGTTACACGAACACCAAGTGATCCACACATCACTCAAAGCACTCATTGCTCACCCCTTTGTGGGTTAGGCACACAGAGTGTCTGGTGGGATGGGATGAAGCAGAACACAATATGCCTGATTTTTAACAGTCATGTTTTTCTGTCCAAGGCCTGAATTCTGAGTGTGTGTGAGAGCATTGCAGACTGTAGATCACCCATACGGCAGGAACATAAGGAAGTGTTTTATTGCAAAACTTGCAACTGAGGCAATGTAACCGATTCTCGGGTTCACAGATAGCGACCAGCCATTTCATTCCCAAAAGATGACATCATTTGTGCCAGTGCATGGATCTGCTAAACATTTCGTCAGATCAAACAGGAAATGTGCAAGACAGCAAGAAATTGGGACTTACAGCTCTTGTATCTGACTTTCATAGAATTGATCATTGTAGATCAGTCTAAATCCTTCATTTCTTCTACAGAGACTAAAAATGGTTGTTTTGGAAAACGCTTAAGGAACACTATAAGCAGATAGTGGTATTTTCTCAGCATATTCTTCCACTCTCAGAAGCTTCTGAAGGCAAAACTGTGGGGATTCTGTGTGTGTGTGTAGTCATCATCCCTGAAATATTTTTTACATTAAATTAAATTTTAAAACACCATGTGATTTATTTGACAGTCATTGCACCTTGTTCAAAGGATATACAAACTTTATGAACCACTTTAAGAAATAATGAATTTTGGTTGTTGGGACCTCTAGTTCATCTTTTGAAAGGAATGCAGCAGAAAAAATCTGACCTTCTACAATTACTCTAGACTTTCAGGCCTCCATCATGTTCCCTGTTTAGTTTCCTCTTTTTCAGGTGGAAAGGCTCTTGGCCATTTGATCACTCTTTTATGTAACCAACTTGCCTACTAAGCCATCATTAGTGCTTTTTCTGTTCCTTGTTATGTACAGTGCTTTTTCTTCCTTTCCCATTTCCTGCCTTATGAAAAGTGTATCATTTAGGCCAAAGTAGGATCATATAATGTGGTAGGGGATGCTTCATAGTATCATATAGGACAGATAGCTGTATCAGCTATAGTTGACCAGTGCTGTATTACTGCACTAATGTGATATGAATGCAATGTTCATACTATATCAGTACAAGGAAATGCAAATGGAGCATTAAAGGTATGACTCAGAATTACTTATGTGATAAACTGTTGACTTTCCATAAGTACAGCAAAGCTGTTAGCTGCTGCTTAGTTTACTTTCAACCTCAGCTGCTGGACTGCTAGCTTTTCAAGAAGCACAACACGCAAAACCAAATGGGAACTACCCCCTTTTCCACCAAGATTGCTAGGGGCAGGGTTTGTAAGGCAACTCCTATTTTAAAAACTAGCTTGGATAGTCTTGAGCAAACCATCCTCAAGACTTTAATATGCCTTATTTTTCTCACTAGAGTTTTTGGGAAGAGACTAGATGGAGGCAGCAGCACTGAGACAAGCTTTGCCAGAAGGTACGTTATGGGGGAATAGCTGTCTTCTTAAACACAGCCTCACTGCCCACATTTGGGACTATCATTTACCAGGATTCTCCTCGTCATGCAAGAAATATTTGTCTTGCCAGTTCTGTGAAAGTCTCCAGAAGTCCTGACTAAATATCTGCTCCACCTATTCTGTTATCTGTTGCTCTTAAATCTGGTGTGCCCAGGACACACATCTCACTGCCTAGAGATAACAGATTCACTGCCCACATGCTGTGCAGCAGAAATGCCCATGTATCCCAGCTGATAAATCTCCTGCTGTGTTAGCATGTTGCTTTTGTAGTGCATCTATTACAGATTTCTGTAATTAAAACACAATGTGGATTAAAGGATAGACTGAACACCACACTGGGTAAGATTCATGTCACTTAATTTACAGTCTCTGGAAAAGCAGTCTACACTCCTCAGCTAATCGCCTTTGGATTTTCTTCCAAAGTGCAGACTTACCTTAAGACAAACTGAGTTAGAGTACCTACCACACGGTCTGTAATGACCTGCCCTTTACTGTCTGTAAAAGGAACCTGGAGACAAGAGCTCAGACATGTGTTGCACACAACCGCATATAATGAGAAGCATTACACTTTCTGAAGTATCAGTTCAGTTCTGTCTTTTCTCAGTGGCACCAGGTATGCCATTCTTCTCTCTTTGTCTTGTCCGCCTTCCTTCCCTTTATCCAACTTGGTTTATGTAGTGGAAGTGCTGTGGGGACTGATCCTTGCTTTTAACCAGTTCTGAGTGGAAAGGTGGCTTTGTATCTTGGTTCTGGACCAGGGGTGAGGGTCAAGAGACCTACCTTTGTTTCTGTTGCAGCACAGTCTTGCTCTATGAAGTCCAAATTATTTTCTATAGGGTCAATTATTTTTTAAGAAGTGATACCTTAATTAGCAGGTGAGCAATAGTCTTCATAAACGTAATCAAAAGTCATCCAAATGCTACGCTATGCTATGCTATAAAAGCACAGACAAAAATTTTTTAAAAGGCAATCTGAAGAATCATATCTCAGAAAAAAACCCCACACTTTAAAAAAAAAAAATTCCCAAACCCTTTTTCTATTCACAAATTTTAAAAAGAAACTTGCAGTTTTGTCAAGAAGGCTTGATAAATTTTTTTAAAAGCTCTTAATATTATTGCCTGTCAAAATATTCATTTGAATATTCACAGAAACACAAAATACACATGAACTCATTGAAAATGAATGTATTTAGACTTCAATTGAATTTTAAAAGCAATATTTTGCACTATTTGCTTAGAACTAAAATCCTTGAGATTAAGAAATACAAAAAGCTAAATACCTACATACTTAAATATAGTAACAGGTGGCGAGAGCAAGAATGATTTTATCATAAATGAAACATTAAAATAATTTATTTAGATGCTTCATTGGAAGCACAATGGTACAATGTAAATGCTGATTCCCGAGTAGCAAACCAATTTCTTAAAAATTATTTGGCCTTTTCCAAGCAGGGAAATCTGTATCGCTTAAGGTCCCACAGAACAATGGCTTCTGTAGTGTAGATTTAGCTGAAGGTTGGCTTGGCTGAGTGTCTAGCATTGTTATTATTACTGCTGTAAATTACCTTAAGGCATGGCAAAAGGGCCAGGAAAGGCTGGATTGAATGTTAATGTGATGATGAGAATGCTTAGTTTTTCAGCATGGCATTTCAAGTTTCAGAATGAAAGCATAAGCCATCTCTTAATTGATGTGGCAGGTCTCTGAAGTGGGAATTAGCCTGTGCTGCTTCATCGATGTTGGTGTATTCATGTGGATTGTTACATGTGTTAACAGTAAACAAAAGAGTTTTCCTGTAGAAGACTTCAGTTCTGTGGTACGAGACTGATGAAATAAGATTCAGTCTTCCCAATAGCAAATTCTGTTGTGTTTCGGCTTGTTTTTGGGTTTGTTTGGGGCTTTTTTTAGTCTAATAAATACATTATTTTAGGGAAGGGGAAAATTTACCTGCACTGGTAGGGTAGGATGTATTTAACTTTGACGTATTTCTTCAAACGGATGGCCTCAATATTTTCAGAACAAGCTAAAAAGGTCATTTGCTTCCTTGGTCTATTGCTGATGGGTTGTTTGAGGCTCTATGCTATATTCTGTGGCTGAAAATATAGTGTGATCTTTTGATTTGATTAAGTATGAGAGCTGATAGACTAATTCATGTTATGGCTGAAAGCTGGGGTAGTCATCTTCCAACTGTAACTGGATATTTCAGCACGTGCCTGAGGCGATGTTCTCTCACTTACATATTTGCTTTATCTACATCTACAATGCTACAACAGTTTAACTTAAATTATGATTTTCTACTAATTCAGTTAATCTAATGTGAAAAGTCTCTGTTTAAATTCTTCTAGCTTAGGCTGAGCTTACAATGTTTTAATCTAAATCAGTTTGGAACAGGGCTAAATTCAGCCAAAACAAGAAAATCTTGAAACAAGTGACAAAATACATTATTCTAACCAGAGAAGCTTAATAAAATTGGGGGCTGTGTTTGCACAAAAATGTGCCATGGATTCACATCACGTGCCCCCTTCCCATTCTCCTTAGCATACAAGGAAACAATAACATCCTGAGCTACGTCCGAGTTAAATACACAAAGCAATTTTGTAACCTCCACGGAAGCGGTGACTTCACCATTTCAGATGTGTTGGATCTCAAAGGGCCACTAAACCACAGATGGCTGGAAGCTTTTGTTGTATGAAGAAAGATATATTTTGCACTGCCATGTCTTTCCCTGGCATCCCTGTTGGCCACTGATGGGAACAGGATGCTGGGCAAGACGAGCTTTTGATCTGAAGCAACGTGGCCACTCAAAAGCTCAATGTAGAGAAGACAACTTTTGAGCTTCACTTTCCAGTCCACAGTGGAAGGCCACTGTCTAAGTGGAGTGTGTTTGTTCCCAGGACATTAGAGGGGCACTCAGAACCACACACGCACAAAAAGGAAAAAAAGTAGATACAGAAAATTAAGTGGAAAAATAAAACGCCTTTCTGGATCTCTAGACAGCAAAATCTCAGAGCTTACTGAAGCCTTTTTATTCTGGGGAGCATCCTTGTTCCCTGGAAGTGGGAGAACAACAGATAATTAGTGTAAGGGTATTTAAAATTCTGCATGCCAAAATATACCTGCCAGTTTCAAGACATTTTCATGTAGGGCCCATGGATGCAACACAAGCCAAGTGTATACTAGCACCTTAAACAGTGGCAGTGCCCAAGCACTGGGACTTGCTAATCTTTGCTGTCAAGTCAGCTGAACTGTCACTGGCACAGAGACAAACCGGCAGAACAGCCTGGGAGTCAGCAGAGGTGGGGGACCACTGCAGCACCCAGTTGCAGGGAGCGTCCCCATCATCTGATCCACATCGTCAGAGGAAATCAAACACTCTGTTTGTGGGTGTCTTCTCTGAGTCTTTACTCCACAGAACACTTAGGCATAGCTTCAACTTAAATTGTTAATTAGAGGCAGGATTTAATTCCATACTTGAGCAAGTGCTCCATTGAACTAGAACATCTGTTTAGTTAAATTTCTGCTTCCTCTCAACAGTTTGCCTCTTCGAAGAGAACTACATATCCCACTAGGCCAAAATGCTCAGAGCAATAAAGAAGAAATTACACAAGCAAGACAGTGCCTTATCTTTGTAGGCTAAAATATGACAATGTTCAAAAGACCTTTACTTAAGTGTGTATATAATTATGCCACATTAAAATTGCAGTACACAGCTAAAATTTGAACACTACTCATGGCACTATATGCTGCTGATTTTATTTCAAACATCTCTCATTTTCACAAATAGCTATCTCTTTTAATAAATCACAAACATATATACATGTACGGATAAATCCCAAAGCTTAAGCTTAAAAAAGGCATTATAGCTGTGTATGTACAGAAAACTAGATTCTGGCCTGTACACATCACATTTCTGTTGCTCTATGCTTCCTCTAAATTTTTATATCATTGAAACAAATGCATCTTCTGTTTGTGAACTATCCACAGTGTGCCTTTCTGCCCAGAGGTTTGTGTGGCACTGTTCACAGAGCAATGGTATATTTGGGGTTATAATAGCCAGAACACCAGTGATTGAGCAGGGGAGTTACTGTGGAATTAATTTTAGCCTCCGGCTTGTGGCTTCATCCATTTTAAAGTTTAAGTCAAGTTATCCACCTGACATCAATGTTCTCTGCTCTGTAACTGTCAGGTGCTGTCATCTGAACTCAAATCTTGCTTAATGCTATAAAAGATAGTTGTATTTTACCAGCTTCTGTTATTTAAATGAGCTGAACATGTTTTGCTGATCACTTGAGTGAAACTAAAGCATTGTGAGTATGTGTGCTTTGTTGTCAGCTGCTAGTGAAAGATCAAAGAGATGGTACTGAACACTGTCACAGATTGTAATTAATTGGCACTTATTTGCTTACATCTCAAGTTAGCCCATAAGCAGCCCCCTAAATCTGAAATAATTGGTGACTTGTTATGTTTTTTAAATAATGTAATGTTATTTTCTACTTCTATGCATATGCATGCTATTGTGGTTTTAAGGAATATTGATTCTAGTCTAATGAAGTATACTTCTGATCTCTAAGAATACCCTGAAAATGGGATGTAAGTACATTTTGTGATTGAATACCTGTAAAAGAGATATTCTAATTGTAGCTATTCCTTTATGAGATATATGGCTTTCAATCTAACGCTGAAACAGCATCTATTCTAAATATAAATGCAGCACCCCTCAGTTGCAGCATCAGATCTGGTCCCTTTTCAAAATCCCCAAAATAGCAAGAGGAGTTCAGCCTTAAAAACTGAGTATAAATCTATGGATTTCCTTTAGAAACTTTGAAAATTTCAACTGCAGTCATTAATGATTAAAATTGGGGCTAATTAGCAGGCAAACAGACATGAGTTCAGGCTTTCTCATTAATACCAACAAGCAGGTATCCCACTAACACAAAGAAAATACCACCACAGTCAACATTAACTGTTTTCTACATAATTTTCTTCTTAGTCAGTCCAAGGCTGAATGGGTCAAAAGATGGAACTATAACCTCATGTTAATTTCTGAGATTTCTGAAGAAAGTTGCTAATACAATTATGATAGGTTTGAATAGCTATTGAGGGCTGCCAGAGTGCTGGGGTCTTTTTGGTTTGGTTTTTTTTTCGTCGGTTGGTTTTTAATTTGCATCTGTGTTCACATTAAGCAACTTCTGATTACATTTTTCATGAAACCTGATTTATTAATGCTATGAAATTTAGCTGACCACCTGTCAGGAACTAAGGTTAAGTGTGAAAATAGAGACACCTAAAACTGTTAAAGTCCCCTATATGAATGTGTGCATTTTTTGTACATGTTTGTAGAAAGAGAGAATCTATCTAATCTTCTATCTAATAGTAATATAATTTCAAATACAAGAAGATACTTACTTCATTAGATGGGTGTTTAAACTACAGAAAGAGACAACAAGCAACGAAGTTCATGACTTAATTCCCATTGGTCCACTTAAATATAACAGAAAGTAATTGCCTTTCAGGCCAGAATCCATTATTGTAAACCCTAAACAGAATGGCATCAAAAAACTAGATCCCACAAAACTCTCCAGATTACAAAATCCTTTCATACAGTCTTTTAGCCAGTGTGAGCCCAATGCTGTCCTGACAATCGGAAAAAAAGGCTTGAGTTTTATTTGGTGGAATAAAATATGTAACAGTGCTAAGGAGTTTGTGATAGAGAGTGGAGCATGCAGGAGTCCAGATGACTTTGAGTTTGTTCTGATAGCTTCATGCCAGTTGCGCTGCTGCCAACCAGGTGTATAAAAATGGCATGGCCAGCTTGGAGCTGAGGTTCTGTGTTCTGAGCAACAGCTGGGAGAAAGTATTTTTTCATAGGTGTAATGTGATAACTTGCTGCAACTGAGACCAGGAGCCTTTCCAAGAGATTCCCAAGGTTATGAACTGTGGCAGTGAACTTCAGAAACCTCCTCACCATGAGGAAATGTACCTGCATTCTCTTCAATCCGCTTAAAACATGTTTTGCCTTGGTGGCAATGGCATGGTTGTATATCATGAAGGATAGCTGGAGAATTAAGTCTGTTACTTCTTGTTAACACCTGAATTTTTGTTAGTTTTGAATTTTATTTAGTGGCTGCCTGAGAATAAAGACTTATGGTTCTGAAATGCCTTTTACCTTCTACTCCCAGAGACAACAGAGAGCTTTCTGGATCTTTGAAGTTCCACAGACTTAGGTAAAAAAACCTCCACAGACTTAGGTAAAGAGGACTGGAGTATCAACAGAGGGTGTTCTCATGGTTTTATGTTATTGCAGATGAAGTCCAACGCTCCTGTCTCAAATTATGAAAAAAACTTTTTCCTAAAAGAACTAAATAGATACATGTTCAGACATATATGGTCTGTTTAAATTTGAGTTACTGCTGACTAAACAATGCCACAAAGTATGGGTTTAGTTACAGTTGGAAATAATATGCCATTCACTCTGATTCTAAAGAAATGTCTTCTACTATAAGGTGGAATGTATTTTTGCTGTGTGTCTCGCAGTCCCCTCATACTTGGGCCTGTTGCATGAACCTGTATCCGACTGCTGTGGATCAATCTAAGATGCTGGAAAAAGCCCAAGCAGAGCAAATTTTTTTTAAAAGAAATACATTGCACAATTCCAGTAGGAAAAGACCAGGTCACTTCCAGCAGGAAATGACTAGGCCAGTAGCAGAAGCAGCACAATACAGGTCTGCAGATAATTTTAATGGGCAGAGAGCATCAGTTCTGCAGCATTGTTTCTGTTGTCTCTCCGTGGTCCTCGCAGGCATTCCCCCTATTAAGCTTAACTTACTCCTTGTGGACTCTGTCCCAGGAATAGCCAAAGGATGAACATTTTTCTTGGCAAATCTAGACATCTTGTTTAATATTTCTTAACTGAATGTGAATTTTACTTGAATGATGCCTTCAGCACCCTCTGCTTGAGAATTTAATTGGCTGCAGAAAAAACCTCAGAAAGAATCTCTTTCCGAATAAAGTTTCTTAAGATCACTTGTTCTCCCTCTTAAGATTAGTTTCCTACCCAGGAACTGAGAAATAACATGAGAAATGTGCAAAGAAAGTATTCAGCAGTGAGTAATATCCACTGGTAAATTGGGGGAATATCAATTGTATGCAGTGGTTGTCACATCTTTTTAAACACACTGATTAATGGGTGGATCTGTTACTGAAAGCATGCATGCTTAATTTATTCAAAGAAGTTGAGTGCATGTCACCACTCACAGGCCTGTTTCTCTAGCATAGCATTTCACATTTGCAATGTTATAACTACTGAGAACACAATGGAAGAAAGACAACTGTAACTCATAGCACAAAGCACTAAAAATACAATGCAATCTGTATGCGATACAAGCTGACATATAAGAAAATATCGGTGGCATAATTTAAAGCCAATAAAAATGAAACTGTCATCAGTATTTGGATACATATTCTTAGACTAAACGTTTTTAGTTGTGACATTCAGTTCCATATTCTTTTCTTCCACTCTATTTTATGTGCAAACGTGTTATTTGGAGAACAGCATGTGGAAACACTATGGAAAAGGCAACTTTCTGAAATACCATTTGAGAACTGAGACACACTTTTAAACAAGGAATGGAATTCAGGTCAAGCATCACAAATGAAATGGTTATTGTAAAAGCAGTGAGAGCTAGCCATCTGCCACTGTAGCACTCAAAAGGGCTAGGATGCGGGGTCCTGCAAAGATGTTCCTAATGCAGTATCAGTTAAGGCCCCCAGAAATCTCAGCTACGGACACTAATATAGCATCAGATTTTCTAAAGTAATCCTACATGGTTGAAAAAAAATGTTCTTGTGTCCACATAGTAAAGTTACACAAGAAGAGTAACAGCCTTTTGGTCATTTTAAAATAAGACAATTTGTGCCCCTTAAGGTACTGATCCTGAATTATTTACTGGGAGGCTGATTATAGCTCCTTTTTTTTTTGGCATGAATAAGATGTTCTGTGTGTTGGTGCCATGCTGAAGATTTAAATGTCCCACACATTTGATCCAGGCTGGGGCTGTGGCAACTACCGCACAGCTGATGACAACAAAGGCTGGTTTCAAGCTCATTGTCATCACCATGGTGTTACACCAGATGAATGGGTGGCATTGATTCTGATTGGCATATTCATTCACATGCATTCAAAGCTCATGAATTTTACTTAACACGTCCCTTTGCTTATTGGCTGGGATTTAATTGGAGTGATGTATTGCAGCACTGCTAGATGAAGTGGAACAGTTTCTTTTTTTTTTCCCCTTGTTTTTTTTTTCCTTGTTTTTTTTAGTTCCCTTTCTTCCAAACCTCCCAGCTAGAGACACCACAGCATTATTTTTTACAATCACCAAGGCATTTCCATGTATGGACCCTAATTCTTGGCTTTGTATTGAAGTTTGCATTTAATATTTGGAGACAGAAAAATAAATAGACACAGGGAGAAATCACACAGATTTAAGTGTTGACTTTTGTTACTGGGTTCACAAATTGTTTATTTAGCATTTTCTTTACATACCAAGAAAGCAAGAGGTCTTTTTTTGTGCTCGTTCCTATGGTTTTTTTCCAACTTTCCCATATTTTAACATCTTTTTCATCTAACCAAAAAGAAGACTCTTGACCTATCAGCTAGCAGATTGTTGATATCTGTCCAGAGAGTGAATATGCGGTTATCTGCATACGTCTAACAGATATACTCCTGTGTATATGTGAATATATGTATACTGTTACTGTGTATTTTTCAGAAACATTCAGACAGAAAAGCAACCTAGAACATTTTTAGAAGAAAAATGCATGTTTTCATTGAAGACATAACTATGTTGAATTTATATTTATTGCAATTTTTAGCCTGAAAAGCAAAAACGTTCAACTGAAAATCAAATATGTCAGAAAAATCAAAATTAGTATTTTGGTTTAGGGTCAGATCTGTTCAGGTCAAGATATTTTAGTCTGTTGAACAAGATCAAAGTGTTTCATTGGCAAGGTAGTTCTGTACAAACTGTGAAATGTATTGGGAGAAGCTAGCTGTAGCACAGGGTCAATACAGCGTGTACCCTTTGGAAGCAATTAATAGTATTCATGGTTCACGCTCTGAGCTACCTCTGGAGCTCTCAGGGTTTTCTCCTTGTTTCTAGAGCTCAAGCAGACTCCTCATATTGAGCAGCAGTCATCTCTGTAGGTAGACGTCTGCCTGTGACTGCACTGGGATTGGTATTTCTTCCCCCCATGCCTCCTTTATCTCTACTCTCCTGAAGGAAAACACAGCAGCCAGTGCATCATTCCAGAATATATTTCAGTGTTCTTCCACTGGCTACAGAGGTTACATACAAGTCATTTTCATGAAAATTGTTGGATGAATCACAAACTTAGTCCACAGCAATGAAAAATTTACAAATTACAGCTGAGAACTACGCTTGCTGTAAACACTGAGTATATGTATGAATTCAATGTATATGCTTAATATTGTTCCTGGCATATATAATAAGTTAAACTAAAATCTGATGGAAGTTTTTAATTAGCATGGATACCAAGGTATAAATACATCAAATCAAACATAAAGGTGATTTGAACAAGCAGTGGAGAAAAAGATATGGCTCTTCTTTGGCCTTAGTTCAGCAAATGTATAATTTCCCCATGCTTAGTCAAAGCAGTAAAATAATTTATGAAAAAATGAAAAAGACTGTATCCAGTACATTTCTGTATGGCTTGATGCTTTAAAATATTATTACATTTTCTACATGCTGTAGTAATTCTGAAATTAAATGGTATCCACTGCTTGCTGTCTTCAGAAAACTGCTAGCATATACAATTCTGACTACTCTTTCTTCTTCCCAGCAGATAATACACTAATGTGTTCCATAACATAATCATCAAATCATAGAATCGTAGAATGTTCTAGAGAATCATGGAAGATTTGGGGTTGGGAAGGGACCTCAAAGGCCATCCAGTTCCCACCCCCTGCCATGGGCAGGGACACCCTCCATTAGCCCAGGGTGCCCAAAGCCCCATCCAACCTGGTCTTGAACACTGCCAGGGATCCAGAGGCAGATACAGCTTTCCTGGGCAACCTGTGCCAGCGCCTCACCACCCTCACAAGGAATTATTTCTTCCTCGTATCTAATCTAACTATACCCTCTTTCAGTTTTACCCCTTGTCCTTCCACTTCACTCCATGATAAACAGTCCATCTCCATCTTCCCTATAGTCCCTTCAGGTACTGGAAGCTTGCAATAAGGTCTCCCTGGAGCCTTCTCTAGGCTGAACAAGCCCAACTCTATCAGCTTGTCTTTATAGGAGAAGTGCTCCAGCCCACTGATCATCTTCATGGCTGTCCTCCGGACTCATTCTAACAGCTCCATGTCCTTCTTAAGTTGGGACCCCAGGATGCAGTACTCCAGGTGGGGTTTCATGAGACTGGAGTAGAGGGGGAAAAGCACCTCCCTTATCCTGCTGGTTATCCTTCTTTTGTTGCAGTCCAGGATATGGTTGGTTTTCTGGCTGCAACATAATATAGCTATGTGCCATACCCCAGTCTGAACAACTCTGAGGCACGAGCCAGGAAAGCCACAGATAATCTAAATCAGAAATGTTTTTTCCCAGATTATTGCCATGTTTCTTTTTTACCGTTTCATGTGTCATGACATTTCCTGATTTATAGTTTTCCATGTATCGAATCAAATACTGTTCTTCAGAGGTAATAAAATTAAGATTATGAACATCTGCTGAGCTGCCTAGTGGTTCTTTTGGTTTATCTGGCTTTTGCTGCAAATTGAGTTGTAAATACAGCACTGTCTATTCTCCTTAGTGATATACTAGAGGACAAAAACATATCACTAGCTTTTACAGAAATGCATTAATATCTCTTGGTTATGATAAAATGAAAGAAAAAAAAAATCTGACATTTGCTGTCTCTGAATCAACAATCTGTGATTAATTTGACAGATGACACGTCTGAAGCCTGTAGTATTTTCCCATTGCAATTTCAAGTAGCATTACATGGCCCGAATTGCAATCTGTGGAGACACTCTAAACTGTGATGGATGGACCAGTGAATTGTGATTGAGTTAGTGAAGCTTCAAAATGACATTTTCCTGAAAGTTTTTAAGAAAATTGGACCTAGTTACCACTTCTGACCTTTGGCATGCACATAGGCTGAACTACTGGAAGCTGATGGGAGCCTTTCTATTCACTTTTCAGTGTTGGATTAATTTTTCTCTGGTCCAAAGGAGACTATAATTAGATGTCAATATGATACTGGAATATAAGCCACATAGCTTTTGGACAGGGTTTTGCTTGGTGCTAAAATCCTCAAATTAGTTTTCTCAGTTATTTACTCTAAAATAATATACAAGCTGAAATAAAAGTATTTCTAATGGAAAAGAATAGATCCAAGTTGTCTCTGAGCTGTGTTTTGTTTCAGTCATAGTGTGTAGAAAGCCTACCTCAGATGTGTGTCAAGCAAAGCAGACCATGGCATACACTAAGGTACCAGGTGGAGTTTCAAGTATGATATTCGGACACCAACAGCTGTCTTGTGTCATTATTCTTCTCACAGATTTTCAGTAGTAACAAGGCAAAACCCTGCCAATGACCTTGTCAGTAGACATTTAGGGCCACAGGCTGGGAAGTAAAATTGCCCTGTAAATGAGGTGATGCTGAGGTGGGGTATAAGTCTGGGTACAATGTGGATCCAGAGTCTGCTGGAGCTGCAGCACATGCAGGGCCAGTGTGTGATCTGCTCCTGTGGAGATTAACAGCATGTTAGGCATTTCCCGTGTTAAAGAAGGCTTCCTCCAAGGGAAAATTGCTATCTCAGTCCTGTTCTTTAGCTCCTTCCACAGGGAAAATAACACCAACCACAAGCAAAACCGAGGATAGAGCAGATTTTGCCCACTCCTTTGATGCCTGTGGTAGCACTGAGAGGTGCTGCTAGTGCAGTGGCACTCTGTGTTGTCCCGTAGGCCAGCTTTTGTGCGGCTCACACATTCCAGCCCTTCAGCGGACACTGCTAGCTTAGCAACATTAGTGTGCTGTCAATATTTGTCTGCCAAAATCCCACCATTAAGTATGCTGCTTAAAGCTGGGTTTTTCAGATACTAATTACTGTCCTATCCTACCTTCTCCCCTCCTACCCTCCCCCTGCCCCTTCAGAGAAACAACCGTTGCAGCCTACAAAGGAGACCCAGCAATTCCTATCACCAGCTCTTTCAAAAAGGAGACTAAAGACCTTTGTTTGGACACAGTTGTTAGTAATGCTTATTCAAGGATTTTCAGATTTCCTAAATAATGTATATTTTTTGCAGTATTTTAGCCACTGTCATATGTCCTCTATTAAAAGTGCATAGGACATTACCTGTTCCTGTATGCTTAATCCTTCCCCTGCTTCTCTCAGTCCTGCTTCCCTGGCAATTTAAAGCCACCATGTGAACAACATAGAAGTTTCAGCTGGCTAGAATGAGAAGAAACAAGAGGTTTGGGGAGCAACAGAGGCTTTCAGAAGGGTAACTCTCCAGATGTTGCAAGAAATCAAAATATGGCTATTCCATTTTGCCGTAGTTAGTAAGCATGGAGTCCCAGAGAACTGGACTCCTGAGAGTTGCCCCTCCTTATAGTTTAGTCATTCATGTATTAAAATATAATCGCACTATATGCCATGAAGGTTCAGACTTGAGGGGTATTTATATGCTTAACACCGGCTTCAGAAGGAATCAGACACTTACTTAGCCAAGATGTGGGCCACTACTTCCCCTACACATCTGTGCAATCATTTCTTCCAACACAAATCAAGGGATGGAATAGGAACAGGAACAAATAGAGAAGGTGAAAGTTTGGCATGGCCTCAGGGCTGTGCTAAGTTGTCATTTCTGCAAGCTTTTATTTCAACTAAATACTTCTATCCAAAACATTGGCACACATTGTCACCTGTACTCTAGACCTTTGCAGCAAGCAAATGGAATATACTGATCCATCCACAAATAGGTGACAGAGACTGAGAAGTCATTTAGACAATGACATAGTACGGAAAAAAAGATAGTTCTGTAGAAAGTGCCAAATATATTTCTTAATTAAACCTGGGTTAGAAAAAACAGAAAATGAGTGAGATGCAGGTAAAGGAATGCAAGGGCCCAATGAAGTTATGTATGATTTAGGGGGTGGTGCCTTTTGAGATGAAGCAAGGTGTCAGAGATGTCTACACAAGGCTGCAGGTATGACATGGGACCTATGGTGACCTGTGGCTTACTGGAATAGCAGCAGGAGGCTGTGTCATTCCTTATGGCACCAGATGCCAGATCTCACATGGCACCAGATGGCCGTATGTAGGCAAATGAGTGGAGCCTTTGGTCTCCAAAACAAAATGAACATAATTGCTCTTCTAACTAATGTTGAACAGAAATTATAAAGATTGCACTTCTGTGATAAACAACAGGAATAAATCATATCAATTATTTTAATAAGAGATAGATGTTTCTTTGTGGTACACAGTAGCCTTTCATACATGTACCCTATTTACTACAGGGACATGCATGTGTTGTAAACAGTGTATGTTTAATATGATGCTCACAAGGACATGTCAGTTGCTGAATATACTTATATATATTTATATATGCATACGCATCTTCAGATATATATGCATATCCAGCTATAGATATAAATGTATATGTATTTCTGGGTCTAAAAGCAGTGTATACTTTTCAATGTACATTATTGTCAAGCATTTCCTGGTGTACAAGCAAGTAGATATACAGATGTATGTGTGTGAGGACACATCCATACCTGCACACGCATATACACGGTCTGTCTCTGTATGAACAAAGCTGTGTATTTGTGCATCACTTAAAAACCTTTCCAGTATATTTTATTTGCTATAGGGTTGTCATCTTCCTAGGTTATAGAAGGCTAAACACTGAGCAGAATTCGAGCATAAGCCCACAGTACCAGCTTCTGCTTGACTCCAGCCTCCAATCTGTCCACTAACGTGGCTGGTAACAATTAAGGGTTTGCTGGTGTGATAGGTGAGCTCCACCCGCCATGGCTAATGCTGTGAGACAGTTGTGCCTCCTTTTGTTTCTGTATTCCCTTGGGGACACATTCTGGAGGCATGGCTGTGTTTACCCTGCAAATTTTTATTTATTTATTTTTTTAAAAGTCAGTAATCATGTTTACTTTACTTCTTTCCCCAGCACTGTTTACCAGCTTTGGTGTGACGGGATGACTAAGTCAATATATATTAAGGAATACATAACAATGTTGTAATGAGAATTAGCGGTACGCTGAAAAGGCAGAGACATTGGCTGCTGTGTTTTGTACTGTTTAGTCTGGGGGTAATGAAGAGCTCACAGATGACCTGATTTCATTAAAGTAGGTCAGATTTGACTGAAACGGAGCTATGGCTCTCTCCCAGCAGTGCAGTGTCTTTCTCTCCACATCCCTGCCTCAGCACAACCCCCCCAACCCCGCCTGTCACCTCAGCATTTATTGTCTTTCAGGGAATTACCTTAGGGTTTTGTTAGTATCTCAGCCAAATATATACTACAATATTTAGTTTCCATCGCTCCCTGTGTTTTCTGTCAGAAGGCATGTGATGGAAAGGATGACCATACTTCTTTCTTTACTACAGGAAAAGTGATGGTGTGAGAGGATGGCACACTTGATGACAGCATTCACGCACCATAGATATTTCTCAGTGAAATATTATCTGGGCAGGATACCTGCTATTTTCACAGCAAAGCAGCTGGGCAAGATTAGCCCTATGTTCATGCACAACTTTCACCTGATTTTCTATTTATTTCCTGTGTTTTGTATCCACAAGTTTGTAACGCTAGAGTAGGCATTCCAGTTTAGCAATATCCTAGCAGTAAAACACCTTTAAAAAGGTACTGGGAGTTTCTTTATTAGACCTCATGTTCACATGTAAGAATATTTTAGCAGATATAACTATCATTCACAACTTTTTATGGGAGGGATGTAACACTGTGAGATGCTGGAAAGCAAGGACAGAATTAGGTATTGTCCCACAGGATGTCTGCTAAGAGAGTTTCCTTCTCACATCAGTGGGAGTAGGTGGGATCTACAGACCAGATCTAAACAAAGACTCTAGGGAAGCTATTCAGACAGTGCTCAGCTTGAAAAAAAATCAGGCTCTGTTGGGTGAAAGAAAATGATACAGTAAGACATATAGAGGACACAGCCTTGTACAGAAAGAGATTTGGAAAACACTGGGCTGATAAACATGTTCAAGCTTGTTATTCAGCTGCTAAAGCCACAGTAGTCTTCTATCATGAAATATTGTTACATTTATTACAGCCTTTTACATTTATTACAGCCTTTCTATAGTCACTTAAACTGAGGCCTGCATAACTTCTGAAATTTGGGAACTCTGCTTTCCCAACTCCCTCCTCCTCATTTCTCTTTCTTGCCCTTAATTGTTGTGATTGTGCCTCTCATGACTTCTAAAGCTGGTGTTTTGTCCTCCCATTTGCTTCAGGTCATTACAGTAAAATCTTTTCATTCCTGAAATCTTTTTTCCCCCCATTAGTCCTGAGACAAATAAATTGATTGTGATTTTCAGAGGCAACTGGGGTGGTCAACCAGTTCCCAGAGAAGTCTGTAATAAGATTACTTGCGCAAGTAATCTGAGGACCGTGGGCTTTTGAAAATCCCACGTCTTCTGGCTGCATTTTGGCTTTTTAACAGTTCTTCTACTTGTTTTCCCTTTTTGAAGAGTATAGTAGGTTTATGCAGTTTGCACCATTATAAGTAAAACCAACATTTATTCTAACATAGAAATTTCATGTCTTGTTCAACTTAGAAAAATAAGACCTTTTGGGTCATCAAGTCCTGTCTTCTGCTTTTACTAGCAACTGTGCAATATTATTTTCTTCCTAAACATATCAGTTTCTATTGCCAAACTGCTTAGCTTTTCTGCTCTAATCCAGGATTCTCTTGCAATGAATGTCTGTTTGAAATTAAATACTTCCAAGACTCTAGTTATGTCAGATAAAAGCTGTGTTTAAAATAGCATATATGATTTGATTTAAAAGAAATAAGATTGCCATAGTTTCAGCAGAAGAACAAGAAAAGCTGTTTGCTTGAGAGATTTCATTAAATAAAACCTACTTACTCTCAAGGCCTTTCCATGACTTGCAAGTCTTTGACCTCTGTTCTTCTGTTCTTTGATCTCTGTTCTTCTGACATAAGGTCTGCTTGTCTGCCTGACTGTCTGTCCTGTAGGGATGTCCCATTGCCACCATTTTGTCAATGAGAGTGTAACACAGGAAACAACAAAACCAATTGCCTGTGAGCTCTGACCGTACAAAGGACAAGGAAGCAGAATATCAACCTCAACTCAAGAAAACTAGAGTAACTTCTCCTGCATAATGCCACAACGCTTGCCCAGTTTGGGATGTCTGATGATGCTAGTGGGAATTTTGGCCACACTGAGCCTCATGAATCCAAAGTCTGCAGTTGGTACTATCTGGGTAATGACTTGGGTTACTCTAGGGTGAACTGTAATGTTGTTACTGACTACAGTTGTGTTGACAGCTGTATCTGTTGTTTCTTTTCTAACTGAAAGATGTAAAAGATGTGTGCTCACTGATTTTTCTCAATACAGATTAACTGGAAAGATCTTCATTTTCAGCCTCAGATTCATCTTTTATAAGCTTCAACAAAGGCACAATACTTCAGTTTACCACCGCACTCAAATCAAAGGAGGGAGATCAAAAACCCTGTCTTGAAAAGATTATGCAACTCAATAAGACCTGATCTTGTTGTATTATTGCATCCATTACAACAGCGCAGTTCAGGCAGGTGTTAGTTTCAATTAACCTGGGATTCAGGTATTCACAACATCTTGTCTGCCAATTACTCACATAATTACATGGCCCAGGACTGTAGAATAGAATCAGCCATCATGCTAGGCATGTGTGATTACTGAAGAAAAAAGAGGAATTCAGTGGGTGTATGAGTAAAGCACAGCTCCAATGATCATGGACAAAAGTGGGCTTTAGTGAGGAAAGCTTATTTACTAGGCTCTTGCTGATCTCTTGAATGCAGGAACTGTGCCAACAGTGTTTGTGTGACACGCAGATGCCTCACAGCTGTCCGTTGTTTTTGTATTCTTATTCAGTCAGTAGGTAAAGTGAGAACTTATTTAGCATTTTTCCAGGAAAAAGACTGAAAGGCATTCAAGGGAGCTAATGACACAGCCATATATGGCAAGAAATCAAAATATGAGAGTCAAGAAAACCTTAAATCCGACTGTCTCAGACCAGGATGTCAACTGAAAAAGACAACTGCTGACATTTTGACCTGAAATATCCTCTGACTTGGCCAATATGAATACCTTTTTTGTATGGCTCTGTCACTGTACTGTCAAAAATCAATCCACCATGGGCCTCCACATAAAGATCTTTTAAGGTCAAAGGCCAAAGGTCTTTCTAAGCAGTAAATGCCATGTATCTTTGTACTATTTTAAGCTAGAATGGCATAGCAAATGTGAAATTATGGGCAAGTTTTGTGAAAAGTAGCAAATATCTTCATAATATAAAATGTTATATATAATTTATTATATATATTTAATGTCATCTAAGTTTAATGATAACACTGTGTAGGAAGCAACAGAAAGGTAAGCTGTTTCTTTCCACTTATTATATAGATCCAGACAACGTTAATCTAAACTACTTCCTAAAAGAATAACTATTCATGTCA